>DVXP01004808.1:0-10048 GCA_018235645.1 Junonia grisea
ACTTATTCTGAATTATATTAAGTATCAGATTGATACTATCAGCGTTGGTCCGGGCGAAGCCGGAGCGGGTTGCTAGTTGCTTTATAAAATATTCTAGTTCCTACATGAAATAAAATCATTTAATAATTTTTATAATAAAGAGATACGTTCGAATTTAAGGTTCTAAATACACTGCTGAAAAAACGAGCCAAATGTTGGACCGATTGAGAAAAAATCAGTCAGCGCCACTCACGAACATCTGCTACACCAAAGAAACCACAAAAGCATGACAGTTTAAAAAAAAATAAGAATAAAAAGAATGAAATAAAAACGATAAAAAATTAAAAAGGTAGAAGAAAAAGTCAGGGGAAGGGAAATACATGTAAGCAATCGAACTCAATCACTAATAGTTTATGCAGCTGTAAATAAGTAATACCTACCTGTATTGCGCCGATGTCGTGTGAACGCCTGCGGTCAAGCTAACCAATAGGTATCTCTGACCTACAGACATAGACGTTACAATATTTTTAGCAAAACATCTTTGCTGAAGTATTCATAAGTAAGTCATCATTTTGAACAATTACCAGGCAATAATCAAAGTTTATTTGTTTAATATATTAATACAAATCAAACGTTTAACAAAATGATTATATAGCCAAAGGCGTTTCTTCATAATGTCAATGCCACATTGTATTTTTTTAAATTAGTAGTTTTTTTGGCGAAAACAAACAAACATGAATGTTAGTTTAAAACATAATGATGCTCAACCTTCACTTCAAATTTAGAACAACCGCATCCGTAAACAAGCATAATTGTTTAATTATAAATTAAACAAAAAATTAAAAGATATGTAACTATAGGTTTATTCATTTACCAAAGTTACCAAAGTTAAGAAGAAGATCTCGCTTAAGCATAAGTTATGACTCTTACCTACATTAGAAAAAACTAGGTACATTTGGAAACGATGAGTATGTTTCGAGCTTTATAAACAAAATTCAACATTTGAAATTTACTTTGAAATTGCAAAAGAAGAATTATCAAATTATGAAACACCTACAACTACATCGTAGCAGCCCCGCAGAAGCATTTTGAAAATGGTCATACATTGTACTCTGGTGTTGCAAATGTCCATGGGCGGCAGTTATAAATTTCCATCAGGTGATCTATCAGCTCGTTTGCCCTTTTTATCTTAAAAAAAATATTACATCATCCTCTCGTCATTCAAGGAAGAGATCTGAAGAATGAAATTTAATTATAATTTTAGAATCTCTTCATCAATAAATTGTCAAAAATATATTGAAACGCGAAAACGATGAAACTCAATTATTATCCGGATAATATTGATCCGGATAATCGGGATCCTTCTGTACATAGATACATATGTATGTGATGTACTCGTATTTTAAACATAGAGCATCGGCTCTACTATAAATCTTCCTTCAAGTTGTCGTACTTGTAACTGCCTAACCTTTTCTTTATAATAATTGTCAAGGGACTGCTTATCATGTTAATTTATTTCCGCGATCACGCGTTAATTCATTATTCATAAATACATAACTGTAATTAATAATTATTATTTAGTAGGTAAAGTAATTTTCGCATTGTAAGCTTTTAAGTATTTCGATTCTTTTGCTATTGTTTCTGCACTGAAAGCGGGTTTCTAAATAAGATGTTCATATTACAACAATGATGTACACATTTACTGCTGTCCAAAACGCCTATTATTTCATTGTTATAGTTCACGCGGAAATGTTACACAAACATATTTTTTGTTATATAATTGCAGAATATCTGATCAAAATCACGATCGATCTTTGAACTTCGGAGATTTGATAGAACAATTTGATGATATCATTCCCATGACTGCAGACTATGTGACGTCCTAACGTCTGTATAACTATATTAGTTGCCAGAATTATGTAAATTAAGAATTATAGAGAAGATCCGAAAAAAAATTGGCTACTTTTTTTTAAATATATTACATGAGAAATCAATGCATATTTGTTAATGTTGATTGATTTATACCATTCGGTGCCATACTGTTCCACTTGTGTGAAGGTTGTTGGGTCAACGCAACTTGCACTGTGGGTGCAAGTTTGGTGTATTTGAAAGACTAATTTATCAACGTACCAAAAAAAATATGATAATTGCGTTATAGCTCAAAGGTACATGCCACATGCGGCATAATAAAATTAACAAAATTGTGAATTATAGTAACAAAAATCTTAACTCTGCTATTTGCCTGATTGTTATTGTAAATTAAATATGTCAACGAATTTTTCCAACATAAACACATATCTACATATTAATACTTAAATTTTACGCTTTACAAAAACAAAAAATGCAAAAAGTGATTTTTTTAATTTTATCAAAATATTTGATTCTTAATTTACTTGATTTATAAGTGACAATTACTTGCTTAGGATCAAGATGCGACGATGCATAATGTTAATTTATTACATTAGTGCCTATAATAAATAATTACAGTCTCTGTCATACACACAATATCAATAAAATTCTTCCTGAAGTATTTTACTCTAATAAATCAAACTTAATAAATAATATTACCTTTTCACCATTAACATATCATATGGAAAACAAAATAATAACCTTGTACGATATTTGTGAAAAATAATAATTAAACGGCCAATATATTTAGAATATGTCGTAATAGATTGAAAGATTGACCTAAAATAATAGGTTTAGGAAGGCAAAGCTGATGTCGGAGGTCAGGCGCACGTCTTCGGTTCAACAATCTATGACGCAACACAACCGGTCGACACGACCAACGCGCATTTGAAGGGTTTGCTTTAAAATTTTCTGGCCATTTTGAAATCTGTACTTAATTAAAATAAAATATCAGGTTGATGGAAATTTTAAAATTGTTGTAATCATGTCAACATAATGAACTTAATTGAAACAACGAAAAGCTTATTTATATTAAAAATGAAGCTGAAAAGCGTATTTATATTTAAAATGAAGCTAAAATGTTTAATAATTATGAATAGCTTCTGAACCGATAAAATATATAGGGAAATAATGTGGGAGATGTAGACAATCAAATAAAAAGAATCGAAGAATGATTGAAGTCGATTCCCACTTTAAAACGATATGGACAAACATACAGTCGAATTAAGAACCGTAGTAAATACCTGATAACTTATAAAAAAGATTTAATAAGCAGCTATTTTTAGGAATATCTTGCAACTATTTCTTAAAAGGCTCATCAGAAACCAATTGGACACAAATTATTCATCGCAAAAATAAACCTTGACCTTTCCTCGGATAATTACGTACATAAAATTACTGCATGGACAGTTATTAACATACGGCATGCATACTTTATGCCGTAGACCTTATTGTTATTTAAATAAGAATTGTTTTTAAAGAAAAATTGTAATTCAAATGCCTCATCTTCTAAATAACATCGATATCTTGGAAATTTAAAGGTCAAGCATTACCTTGTACTGATTGATGTTCCCACAATCATAAAATAACACTTATTCTGTTGTATATACTTATGTTGAAGTTTATATTCAGAAATAAAGTTTTAATAACTGGGGCTTATCTACATTACTATAATATTATAAATAACAGAGATTTGATTGTTTATTTGTTTAAATTGAAATGGTTCCGAAACTTAAGGCGATTTCAAATAATTCTTTCAATGTTGGAAAGCTACACTATCTCGCGTAGACATTGATCTGGTAGATCTGGTAGATATTCATTTTTAAAAAAAGCCAGAGAGGTCCGATAGTCATTATATAATTGCCGATGTCGTGTTTAAGTACAAAAATCACACAGAAATGTCAGAAAACGTTGTAAACGCCATAACGATTATTAAAAATATAACCGTTTAATTTAGTAGGTTGTACTTAGTTGTGTATTTATTTTTTGTGGATCTATCGGTTTTTATATTAATTACTTACTGTGATTCTAATTATTATTGTTTTTGTTTTTATAATTTGGTAAGTATACGTAAATAACAATTTTATTTATTCAGTGACAAAAAAATACTTGGCATACTTTAAATTTCGTTACCATGCATATTTATTCGCTTTTAGCTTCGCTCCAATTTACATTCATTATGTTTACGAGCATCTATATTAGAATCAGTTAATTAATTAACGACTTTGTAGTTAAGCATCTTCCGCGGCGAAGCTGGGTCAAACGCTATTTCTTACACTACAATAATCACATCATGTTTGAAAGTAAGCCCAAAAACATTACAATATTTTGTTAAGCAACTATAATAAACCATATAAAACTAATGATTATACTGTAAACGTTTAATACAGGCGATTTGTTTTAAAAAATATGCAATGCAATGGCTATTAACATTGACATTTATAGTACTATTATTACTTAACAATGAAAGACATAGGTCACATTAGTTTACTAACCCATGTACCGGGTCGTCCACGCATCAACATTGCAAGATAGACAATTCGTTAACTACAGATACAGCGACGATAGATGCTATGTTTTGCTTTGCGTATAATAAGAAGCACCGCAACAGTCCAAACGTAGTGTTGCAATCTGGTAATAGAAGAAATACTTACATATATAAGAGGGACGCTTAGGTACGTAATCATCCCACACATCAAGTACACTTTGAAGTAGACGGACGATAATAAAACAATAGAAAATGAAGTTGGTCAGTACAAAGTGAAGTGCAGTGATTAATTTTGTTTTACCCCAAGATCCAAGCGCAAAATTTTGCAGGAATCTGTTTTTAATGAAAAGTTTTATTTTTTAATTAAAAAATCGTGAATACACAAAACATTTTTACGGGTTGCTCAAAAATTGCCGCAACTGCATTTAGTGTCATTATTTTTATACAAATTACAATTATATGTCTTTTTATTTTGACATAATTTGAAGGGAAATGATGTGAAGAATTCTAAATGCAATACAATGTTACAAGCTCTTTACACCTGGCAACCTTTGGTTTGCGGTTGATTAGGTGTAGGCAATCACTTTTTATTGAATTCTTCGCACTATTTCCACTGTTACGAAAAGTAATTTAAATAAAAATTATTAATATATAACACATTATAAAAAAGAATTATATCAATTTATATTTAAATACATATATTTCATCAAATTGAACTGCAGGTAGATGAGGCTAATTTTTTGGCCACCCGGAACTAATACCATTGTATATTCTAATGTAACCTTTTATTAAAAAAAGGTTTAATAAAAAACCAAATACCTGCAAAACGCGTAGGAACGTCGTCGGGATATTAGGAACATCATCTTTTGTAACTATCATTAAACAAAACATTACCTTCCAGTTCGTTGTCATCGCTCTCGTGGCTGCCGTGACCGCTGCTCCTCAAAACCCCCAGGATGTCCAGATCCTACGTTACGACACGAGTAACGATGGCCTTGGATCTTATAATTTCGCGTAAGAAAAATTAATATGTTATATATGTATATAAAAGAAATTTAGCATGACATGGTGTCTCACTGCGGCATCTTTAGAACCATAAGAACTAGATTCTTTAATTTGGAGTATTTCATCTGCAGTCAAGAAATCCACAAAGAACGGACTTTTTTGGACTTCCAACCCTGAAGGCTTCTATGATTGCATGCAAAATATAGCTAAACAAAGCAGGCGCAATTGACAGTGAACAAACAAAAGAATACAATACGAGTATTTTAGGTGACATTTTATGTTTTTTACAGTTGGGAGTTATCTGATGGAAGTAAGCACGAAGAGGCTGGTCAGTTGAAAAACCAAGGAACTGAAAACGAAGCTATTGCAGTCCAAGGAAAATACGCTTGGGTCGGTGCTGATGGTGTTCTGTACACAGTAACTTACATCGCTGATGAGAATGGATTCCAACCTCAAATAGAACAGGGCCCAGGCGGAGCCATACCTCCTGCAGTAGTAGCGTCACTTCTTGGCTAAACACTATAATTTGCGACAACTCTGTAAATAGCTCAATACTAATGAACTGTATATAACATTTATGTACTGTTTCATAGATTTATAATAATATTATAGATAAATTTATTTAAATCGTTAAGACTAAGTATTTTCATTTAAACCCTTACAACATTTTTCAAAAAGTCAAAATGTCGTATTGATTGTACTTGTACATATTACTCGGGTAGCAATTAATTAGACGCTAACCTGCACTAGTCGCAAAAATTAAAACATAGAAAAAAAATTAGCAAATTTTTGGCCAATTTTCAAAAGGCTATAACTTTGGAAAAAATCCTCGATAAATTATTTCAAAACCACAAAATTGTAGCTCCAAGATTCTTGCTTTTAGATCAGGGACTCAATTTTAATTCATCACTAGTTTCCGAGTACACGTTGTAAAACTATGGAGAAACAAAATACCCAAAGAATTTTTATTTTCAAAAAGGTCCTTAAGTATGCATTTTTAAAGTTCCGTAGTAAAAACGGAACCCTTATAGTTTCGCCATGTCCGTCTGCCTGTCTGTCTGTCTGTGTCGGTATGTTCCGAGGTCCTCAATACTATAACGCTGTAATTCAGCATAAGTATACATATTATAATTCGGTAATTCGGTATAAGTTTCAAAATAATTTATTCGACCGCTTTTTCAAAAGCACAAAATCGTAAAATTTTATTTTTTAAAAACAATATTAAAATGTCTACAAATAATTTGGAAAACGAAAACTTCAGTATATAAAAAGATACGGCGCTGCTAAAATGTAAGTAGAGTATTTATTTTAAAAAAAATGTGACTTAAATGTGGAGAGTAGAGTTCAAAAATACTATGCAACCATTTAAATATTTTCGTTTTTCTATATCTAATTAGTCAATTCTAATATTTTTAGTAAGTTTTGGAATCAATCAATACATTTAATTGCGTGTTTTCTTCAAATATCATTGGTGCTTCCAAACTTTTTGTCGGTGGTGTACATATAAAGATACAAAATACATAATTATGTATATATTCTTTCATCGTCCTATAAAGAATTAAATACGTCAAGGTGTATTTTATATTGGGCTTACATTTCACTAATTTCCTAGAATATTTATAGTATATGGTATGGTTTGTAAATTAAAATAATTAGCCAAGTGCGTGTCGAGCCACACGTATAAAGGGTTCCGTAGTTTCCCTCATACTATACGAACATTTATTTATTTAATCTTTAAAATTTACTTATATTTTAGCAAATAACATGTTTATCTTTATATTCAGTGAAATTTGGGTGAAATTATGTTTGTACTTTGAAAGACTATTACTCGATAACTATAAAAGCTCACTTAGCCGTGACAATTTTCCTTTTAAATTCATCATATTTACTACTATCACGAATTTTTTCATACTTTTAGAAGCATCAGTTTAGTGGGTAGAGGGACACTTGGCTCTAAGAAAATTTGACACTTTGAAGCTTAATATTTCGGAAACTGTCCGTCGTTCGGAAAAATAGTTTTCCCACACCTATAATATTTTAAACGACCTGTCCAATGATACCCCACACTATGGGAAAAATGAGAAAAAAATTTGAAAGACATACCAACAAAAATTATTTTTCAAAATTTTATTGTACGGCTTTCTCAGCGTGATTTATATGTATACTTATGCCGATGTCCAGCTTTCTAGTATTGAGGACCTCGGAGCAAAGCCGCGGACAGACAGACAGACGGACATGGCAAAACTATAAGGGTTCCATTTTGACTACGAAACCCTAAAAATAGATACACTATATTTGTATGTCTAATTAACAAGTAGGTATATAAGTACATAATTGTACAATTTCATTACTGAAGAGATGAACAACATGTTAATTGTTTTTGTTCAACAATTTGAAATCAACAATAATTAACTTAATATAAAAAAAACAATAGATTACCTGGTCTTATTGGAACGTCTAGCACTTCCGTAAGGAGCAGTTCATCTTTCAGCACTAGGCACCATGATGTAGTTAAAAAAAATTATGGTATTTCCTTACGCTTATTATACTCGTATATTACTAATACCGCGTCCTTTAATAATACTTTCATTTAAAATTAAGGAACTGACATAAAATTTAAAATGTACAATTTTTAATCTATTTTGATAAAATCTCAATGAATCTGTAATAGTTAAATAGTAATTAATATTTAAATATTAAATGAGAAAATAATTTCAAAAAATTTTAACGAAGTTTTGAGGTAAGATAAGGTTAAGCTTTTTTGAAGTTTTATAAAAAGGTATCTATTGAATGGAATCTCCTAATTAACTAGTTATTATTAAGTTAGTTATATCCAGCTTAATAATTATTATTTTCAGCCTCATAGACTATTGACTGAAAATAATAACAGTCCTTAGCCAGTTTTCTAACTTCTCTGTATAGAATTCGAAAATATACTTTAGAATATGAAAGGAAGGATTTAAAAAGTCCATCCCTAAAGATGCATTTGTTTGTAAAATATTCATGACGGAAAACTACTAATTTTTGTTTAATTAATTATAGTCTTACACAATAGTCAGCGATAGACGTTTATATCATAAAATATTGAATTACGTATAAAAACAATGACCTTTATTTACTTCAATGTAAAAAATATGCTTTTTAGAGCATTTCATAAGTGCAAAACTTAAATAAACCCAAATGGATGTCGGGTCACGCACAATATTATTCTCTCGTTGAGAATTCCCCCGACGAAAATCTGTTAAGAATTTATTATTGATTTTTTTCTATTATTAGCTTTTACTTTAAACCAAATTCGAACTTTTCGACCTGTTGCTTATTATTCTGCACTTTTTGCGAACACGTCTTTAATTTTATCAAAAACTGCAATAGAATTACGAATCAAACCTTAACCATATTTTAGTACCCTTTGAAAACGTTTTGACCTAAAAAGCACTCGTTGACTATTAGTTCTAGAGCACCAAAATTAAATGTGACATCAACTTTTTATTCTATATAAATCGAAACTAAGCAGTTCACCTTCACCGAAGACGTATCATTTACATATCAAGAAGTATTTTAAACCTTTAGAAGCATGTGTAAAATATGTATACATAATCTGACACAAATATATAAAAGATCAGCGCGTCACAATCTTTTACGTAGTCAACGTTGCAAGATCGTCAAATAAACATGAAACTGGTTAGTATACTTTGTGATTTTAATGTTCTATTTTAGTGAGTGTAAAAATATAAAAATTAATCGCTAATGACTTGGGATAATTTCATAACATTCTTTCGGTACTAATTTTACTTTAGTTTATTTCGTGCTTCAATATTAATATCGAGGAATTCGGATGTTGCACCGGATGGTCGGATGTTTGAGAATATGTGAGCGTTCTTAATTACATATCCGTTGAATGTATGCAATATATTATCTGCGATGTGTATAATATGTTATATGATTTTTTTATTTTAATGCGTTCGTTACAATTAACTATATAGTATTTAATTTAAATTAATAAAGCAATAAATAGTAAGCACTGCTCACGGTTGTTATGAAAACGTGATTGAAAAATGTAGGGTTAATGGAAATGTAAACTAACATTAACTGTAGAAATGCTAATTTTAGGCTGGTCATAGTCATTTAAAATATTTTTTTTTTGCAGCTTATAGTTCTGAGTCTCGCGGCGCTGGCAGTGGCTGCTCCCCCTGCGAGAGTAGCTTACGACCCCAACAATGTTCAGATCTTGACCTACGAAAACGACAACACTGGTTTAGGCTCATACAGATACGCGTAAGTGGTGTCATAAAAAATATATTTAGTTAAAATATTAAAATTTGAAAGATCGACTCCAAGAGGAATTATTAAAATTATGATTTTTTTTAAGTTGGATTTTTTATCACAACCTGAATTTTAAGCCTGCATTTTATTATTCTTTCTAGTTTTTCCTAAGTGCAAATTGCTTAAATTATTTTTTTTCTAATTGCAAAATGTTTTTCTTTATTTAATTATGACATATTAATATTTTTTGTTTATATTATACAATACTAGCTGACCCGGCGAACTTCGTACCGCCTAACAGTCTATGAATGTCGTGTTACCTTTTAGCTGAACTAATTGAGGGTTTGATGAACGTAACACAATGATACAAAATAATATAAATATAGATAGAAACGTAAAAGTATT
>DVXP01004809.1:0-10046 GCA_018235645.1 Junonia grisea
GGGGGTTTTAGTGAGTGCAATCTCACATAACCCGACACCCCCCCCAGGAGTCGGGTATCTATGAAGATTTACCCTGCAACAAAAAAAAAAAAGTAAGTATGTTGCAAGAGTTTCTAAAAAATTCCCTGACCGTTTTTTATTCAGCACGCTTGTAAGTTTTAATAGCGTTTTTGTTAAAATCGAACAGTGTGTTAGAGTGACCCATTCAAACTCTGAAATTACAAAATGCATAATTATATATTATGAATATATCGAAGCAAAAGTGCCCAAACACTATTTACGTAAATAAACTCGTTTCGCGAAGGCGATCTACATCAGCGCAGCTTCGTTTAAAGTTTTAATCGCTTTCGAGCCGTGATAAACAAATTTTAATTAAGTTTTAATATCACCGCGTAATTGCTGAGGCGAAAGACTATCACAATATCTTTGTTTATGAATATTTCACTTTGTCGCGTTTGCTATTCCATTCGCTCGAGTTAACGGACCCCTTTGGTGTGGAATTAAAAATCATTTTTGATTTCTAAATGTAATTAACAATGATTTCTTAGTGTTAAATATTTTGCTGAGATTTTGAATCAATGAATTTTTACTATACATATCAAATTTAAATTTGAATTCGATTTTGAAAATAGGAATGGAAAAAACCAAAAAAAATGTCTGAAGATGTAAGCAATTATTTTTTATATGTAGCTTATTTTATCTTCAGTATAAACTGGAAAAATTAATTAGTACCTATACGATTTTAAATAACGAGTGTAATATTTATCAATTAATAAACAAGATATCATTTCGTTTCTTCAAAAATATAAACTAAATCTTTCGGAATAAAGACAATAAATACTACTATACTAAACTCAAGACTAAAAGGCCATCGCATAAATATATTTATTGCTGCAAAAAACTCTACTCAAATAACATGAACAATTCAGAGGCCTAGAAAAACCATCCTTGTGTTGGTTGACAAGTAGAATCGGGATAATACTTCCATTTTTCATTCTCGAGCAGCGTGAAGCGCAGAATGCTCAGTTATTCTGAACGAACTGTACCTCAGGGCATGAATTTAATCTCAGATTTCGGAGTGTCAGACTCATAAGAAATGTCACTTGGATATATTTCTGTTCTTTTTGATTACAAGAGAATGACGTCATGCCTTTTATTTTACGGACACGCAAGATTTCATTTTCGTTCTGCTTTATTTTATGTCTAAATGAATTTTGAAGTTGTAATATTTTATGCTGAAACTATTTTAAAATTACTTCAATAAACAAACAGCTGAACGCGTTCCAAATAAAGCGTAGTTATTTCATTTTATTTCACAGCTATTTAATTTGCTAATACGTAGCGAAAGACAAAGTTATATTCCAGGTAAAAGGTATTAAAATCTTCTGTTGCTAGCATCTGACGTAATAAATCATAAGTGCATTATAAAGTGGCGCGCTGAGACGCTTCGTTAAGGAAAACAAACCTTTCTATTAAAGGCTTGAGATGAATTTTATGAGAAAATATTTTATATTGAGTGGGAAAACAATATTGTAGCAATAAATAATCTACGCTATTATTCTATTAACAATTTTGCGGGATATTTTTCTCTCGTATACGGCACGTAAACGAGCAAAACATGCACTATAGAATCTGGGTACAGCCAATATTTGGTATATGATGTATTTTTCACTTCCCACGGCTATTTTTAGGCTATTATGATATTATTTATTTTATTTTTGGCATTTAATTCAATTATAGTTTTATTAATATAGCTTTCTGAGACTTTACTTCGGGAAACTTGGAAGTGATTTTCGATTTCAATGTTCCGTTTCCTTTTATATGTAAGACTGCATCATTGTTTGTATTTCGTAAATTCTTAATCTAAGGAAATGTAAAAAAATCTGTAGAAAATAAATAAATATATAAAGAGAATAAATAAATAGTTAGATAATAATTTATCTAGTCCACGATAATAATAAATTATCTAGCAATAATTTATCTAGTCCACTCAAAATATTTTTTTTATGCAGGCAAAATTGCGAAAGCCAACTAGATTTCATAAAATATATTTAGAATGCCTTCAAGCCACAATTTAAATAGTGAAACACGTATTTAGCTGAAAATTCAAAAGTAAGCCATCGGGTCGCTGATTTCATTGCGTATCACCTCGGCGCCGTCCACTCTGGAGATTATAAATTGCAGTTACAACGGAACTAATGAATGCGAGCGGGATTACCGCCGCTCCGGACGCCGCCAATTACATAAAAGTTGTCTGACATCGGTAATCCCGCACGATATGCTATCCCATATTATGACCACCTTTATTTACTGTTCAATTGCGATTATAAGATGTTTTAGAAGATAATGAACATTAGGAAGTTTTGTGTTAGGAATAAGAGCGTAGGAATCTAATGGATAGGCAATTCAGGTTACCTACTCGTCCGAATTATAATCATTTCGATGATTAAAACATTGAAAAATATTTATACATATGATATGGATTTCATAATTAAAAAATATTTTATCTAACTGGAAAAGTTATAAATACATTTAGTATCACGAGCAGTATAAAAATACACAACGTGAAATAACAGTAGATATATCATTGAAAAGAGCACATAAACAACGTAACTTTTAAAATCTCCTTTGTACCGTAGAGTATTTTTAGATTCCCATATTCCTTTTCACTCAATATACAATACAACAGTACAATGTGTTCGTATTTAAACACTGCAGCAAATATTATATTCGACCTGATAGCACATGTACGGCTGCTTACAGTTCCCAGTAGAAATAACCGGCCGTAAAAGCTTTTTCCGTCGACATTTTTATATTACACACATCCGGAGCTACGTGTATCCGAGTTATATCAAATAAGAATTTTTCAATTTCACGTTAATTAAAATTTAAAAGACGTAAAAAAAGTTTGTACAATTTTCATTCACAGTTGGATTTGTCCGTCCTTGATAACGAGATGGATTTTGTTTTTAATTAGCTGTGTTTGTCAACTATGAGTTGGGAGAAAGATATTTTCTCCCAAATAATAAATCTATATTGCAATAAATCTTTATTACACAGAAATAACAATATACAAAAGGCGGACTTAACGTTATAACAGCACCTTCTTAATTCTTCTGCGAGCCGATCTAGATATTGTACTTATCCATTACTTAGATTTTCTTCTAATCCGAGTTGGATTCAAATACAACAATGGTAGACTGCTTAACTGGTAAATATCCTTATCCTTAATTTTCTTACTTATGCTAAAATCATAAATGAGAAAGAAAATCTGTTTGTGGTTTATGTCACGCCGTTGCTACGGAATCGATTTTCATGAATTTTTGCAAATGTAAAGGCTCAGATTAAATAGTCGGCTATTTTGTTATTGCGAAAAAATTATAAGTATAATCATATTATGATAGGATAGATGAAAATGAATGGGTGAAGATGAAACTGAAAGTAGGTATGCCTATATACCTCATCATAATATTAGATATATAGTCATTTCTAATACATTTTTTTGTTTAGTTAGTAAAAGTTTATATTAGTGAAAAAAGAAACAAAAAAAATGAATTTAATCATTCGCTACAGAATCTTTTAGTTCCTCGACACTTGAAATTTATGGCGGTTGCTTTTACACAATAGAGATGAAAAGTAGTGGAGCGAGAAATATCTGAAATCTCGCGTTAACAAAAGTAAAACAAGAATCCGTGTTCAACTATCGGAATAAAAATGTAATTAAAAACTTTGTAATCGTTTTTTTATCTCCATGCCATGATTTACTTTTTAATCTAAAAAGTAACAAGCAATTGTTTCAAATAAAACATCTGTATTTGTATTTAGTTTTAAAATTTGTGTTAAAAATACGGTAGTGCCAGCTGAACGAGTTATAGTTCTCATAGATTATGAGAAAAAAACTTTTTCATAAATTTCAGTAGTAGCTAAGTTTTATATCTGCCAACAAATCCCGACTACGTGCTTCCGTATAATCGCTCGGATAAAAGAGGCGTGCTCATCTCATTCTCTACAAGTTTACTTATTAAAAATTCATAATATACGTAAAATGTCGTTTGACAATTGTATTTTCATCATAAAAATACATTATATATGACAAAGTATGTCTATTTATTTTTTTAATTTATGGAGTTAAAGATTTAACAATAATATAAAGTAAATATGACGAAATAGATGTAGATAAAGTTTTAAAGGTTATAAAGGTTAAATAATAAATTTAAAGGCAAACTGAAGTTTTAAAAGAAAAAATATATAAGATGAGACGCAATAGTTCGACAAGACCCAAAACGTTTCAATTTCACGGAACGTTAGTCGAGCGTCGAAGATGCCCTAAGGTGTCATTTCATGGAAGCCTCTATAAACTTGTATTATGTTCATGTTTTAAAAATCCCAAACAAAGGAAAACTCTGGACAAAGGTAAATGTGTATATCAGTATAAATTCGATAAAGTATTTCTAGATGGAATCATAAAATAGTACCTATCTTTCAATACTGATAGTTTTAATATAATGTTTAAAAAAAAAACGAGTAGAAAGTTATCATATACATACAGTAATAATAAATAACCTAGTAAATAGTTACATAATTCATTATTATCAAGTTAAAATTACGATATAAATCGTAAGTGCATCGAAATGTATACTTTTTTAATATAACAAACTCACATAAAACCTGTTAAATAAAGTTTCACTCTGTCATATCTTAAAAATATTTTAAAGACATTTTCCGGTGCTACCTAAAGCACTTAGTTTGTTCGTTGTATGTACCTAAAATTGCACTTCGTGGGAAACTTATGATGGTGAGATAGGGTGCAATATGTCAAAGTTTATAACCTAAATAAAGTTTTAGTAGTGCATGACACGAGCTTATTTTTACATCAAGGTAAACATTGTGTAAATATGCATTTAAAGATTATTTCGCGATTATTTTCTATCCGTTAAGACAAATAAAATTAATAGAAGGAAGTAGTGTTTTATAGTTCATCCGACGTACTAATTGTTTTCTGATGCTTTATGAAAAACTCTTTGGATTAATTTTATTGAAACTCGGCTTATGCTGTGGATTAAATTTTCTGATATTATTTTTCCCGGAAATCTAGCAAATATTCATAAAACATTCGAATGCAGTATTATTTCTTTATTTTTAATCCTTACGCTATGTATTGTTAAGAACTGCTAGCTTAAAACAAAAAGGATTTTGATTTAAATTTCAATTAAAGTAGTGTGACGCGATAAACTCTCAACAGTTACACAATACAAAATCTAACCCATATATCTACAAAGTTAAGCCGAAATAGAATGAAAACTTTTAAAGAAGGCCGGAAACTTCACGTATCACGTCTTAAAGTAATACTATGTGGAAATATCGGCGTCGAGGCACTAGGGTACACAATTCCACTTCATCCTTAGCAAGTGTCTGAGTGCAAAGGCGTGTCGAAATGCCGGACGAAGCTGGCCTCTGTGAAAATTTAGCCGGAAAATTCAGCGCCCGCCGGAAAATATGGCCGTTGATGGAACCTTAATGTTTCCGACTTGGCCCGGCCACTTGCGGTCAGCCGCGACAGCCTTCGAAGTGTTGCCCATAAAACTTGTGCGCCGTTTTGTCTAGAAAAATCTTTTAACTGTTTTAAACGATTATTACAAAATGAGCTTCTAATTTAGAGCTTAGTATTTTTATTGTGAGTGCATTTTTTGCTTAGAAAAATGTAAAATTATTTGCTAAATATAAAAAAGTCTAAATTATAATTTTGATAGAAATATTAATTTTTTTGATGACGCAGTAGGTAAATCTGCATAGATACCCGACTCCTGGCGGGGATGTGAGATTGTACTCACTAAAAACCCCTGCTATGGCTGCTATCAGCACTGAAACTGGGAGGCTGCGGGATTGCTTTCGCAGCACGTCCGCAGCCCCTCCCGAGAAGTATTAATAATAATTTAATAATAATCTATAGGTATAGGTATATAAAAGAAAGTCGTGTTAGTTACTCCACTTATAACTCAAGAACGGCAGAACCGATTTAGCTGTAAATTGGCAGGGAGGTAGTTTAGAGTCAGGAAAAGGACATAAGATACTTTTTATCCTGTTCGACAGCATTCCCGTGTGACTTGACATGAAACGTCAGTCACCATAAAACGTGGTATAACAAAAAATAATCAGACTTCGAATAACAAAACGCCAATGACAGCTATGTAATGACGTATGGATGACAATTTGATATTTGTAAGAAATCAATAAAAAATCTGCTTAGTTATTACCATTAAGGCGGAACAAAGTTCGCCGGGTCAGCTAGTAACAGATATCTCTCATAATAATTGAATGTGACAGTAGGTATTAATATAATCTTTTTGTTACCAGGTCCACACAGCGGTCCAGCAGACTGGCTTTAAGCGTGTTAAGCGAGGTTTCCGCCCGCTTCGCTTGCCAGAAACTGAGCCGGCGGCCGAGCCACGTGACCCCTACTTCCCCCTCCAGTGGTACTTGAAGAACACGGGCCAGAATGGGGGCAAGCCGAAACTGGACTTGAACGTCGAAGCGGCCTGGGCTCAAGGGTACACGGGGGTTAATGTGACCACTGCGATTATGGATGACGGTATGTTTATGATTTTTTTTTAGTTGTTGCTGAAACAACTATATTGATTGGGTAAAAGTAATAAATAGGAGTTTCGTTTTTAGTGCAATGTTAAAAGTTAACTTCAATATTTGTTTTTTTTAACACATTTTGATAGTTTTGTAACATTTGACTTTAATACATATTTTTATATTATTTTATCGTTCCATATGATAAAAATGTCTAGAGATATTTTTCATCATCTTCCAACGGCTGATAATATACCTTGAAGCACTTTAACTTTACTATGTATTAAAAGAGTTGGTAGCATGTCATACAGTCGTTACAAGAGTCTAAGTATAGAGCGAGTTTTTTCTGTAACTCCATATTAATTTACCCTTCCATTATAACTAAGTACGCGCTTAGATTTAGTACGGCATATATTAAGGTCTGAGGTAATTCCTCAAATTTAAATATTATGCATAATTAATCATAATGTAGACCTTCTTAAATAAATATGTAATTTTACACAAAAAGAAAAAATTTACGACGAAGTAATTCATAATATGCAAATAAAAGTACCCTTAAGCTTTTAAGTGACCCTTTTGAACTAAAAAATCTAATTATGATTAAATAACATTAATGAAGGACATTTAAATATCACACACCATAAATTCCAAATAATGCGAAGTATTTGCGACCAACTTTTAAACGAAAGGCATTTATTTTTGTTTCTAAACATTAATTGTAAAAGGAATTTTACAAATTCAAATAGACGTTAAATTAAAGTAGGAGTTAAATTTGGCATGAAATATTTTAAATTAAATAAATTATAATCACGAGGAATGTTTGAAAGGTTTTTGAAAACCTTTGGGAATAAGCATATTTGATAAAATTTGTTTGACTCATAGTGATATAAAGTATAATATATATTTTTTTAAATAAATACGGACAAATCACACAGATTGAGCTTAGCCCCAAAGTAAGATCGAGACTTGTGTTATGGGATACTAACTCAACGATACTAGATTTATATTAGATACATATATAGATTCACATTCAAGACACTGGCCAATCAGGAAAAGATCGTTTTCCATCATGACCTGGCCGGGGATCGAACCCGGGGTCTCCACGTCGCAAGCAGGCGTGTTGACCGCTGCGCCACGGAGGTCACTTTATCTATCTATTAAAAACATACGCTAAAAGCAACATAAACACCCTAGCCTACTTAAGACGCCAAGACACCCTCGCCTAGTTCTGCCATTCAAGTTCAGACATTTAAATAAGGATCCAGAACGTTCCATTCGTCATGCGAAGAATGTTGAACGCTTAGATTATTGCGAGTGTTAATGTTTCAACATAATGGACTGTTTCGCTAAATTGCTGTGTATACCATGATTGCTTTAGTTTATTCCGCGCCGTTCCGAATCAATCTCAGTTAATACAACACATACTACTGATTTTACTGCGGCGCTTAAATGCTGGTAGTTTCGGGAATTTCGTCACATGTATGCACAACGTAACGCTTTGCATGGATTTGGAACTGTTATTGATTTTGAATTGTATGCAGTCTATTTTTCGTGCTATATGTGATATATTACATTTCCTGAAATGTTTCTTGATTTAAATGGAAGCTGATGTTTTTATTAATACGGTGAAATATAAAAAAATTGTAAAATATAAATTATTTCTGAACAATTTCGATTGATAAAATACATGCTATTTTGTCAATAGGTATTACCATTCATTTTTTCTTATATTTATAACAATGTAAGCGATACAATTAATTAATCTGATTTGAAAAGCTGTCCGACCCATATTATTAAGTGACAATAATTTCAAAACTAGGTATTTACACATTACAGACAAATATTCAGCGAAAATCCTTTCAAAGTTATTACTAACAAGAAATCGAACAAAGTCGTAAACTTGAACTAGTCGAACACAGCCATACCAAGACCCAAGCCCAAGACATCATAAATCCGACATCACATAAACGCACCCTCCATGCCTGTTGATTTCATACCTCGTAAACTCTTGGGACTCCGTAAAAGAATAGTTTTATGGCATTTTATGGCTTTTTATGGCATTTTACGGCATCCTTGATTACGGAATCCGACCGCAAGCTTCGGATGTGGTAAGTACATCGATAGGTTCCTTTTAGTAAAATGCGGTGTTGGTTTCCTCTTTGCATGTTGATTAAGATTGAGGTTGAATGAGCTCTTAAATATTTAAGGGTTTCTATTTGTGGATGCTGTTTATGGTATCAGGTTTTGTGGGTTTAGCTTTTGATCTATGTTTTTTAACTGTCAAAAAGGAGAATTTCGAATTAGACCCGTTTGTTTTATTGTTATCAAATAGATACAGTTATGAGGTAACATGATAAAGAAAACGAAAAGCATATAAATTGAGAGAAATATAAATTGGTATTTTTTAAAGACGGTTCTTATACGAGTATGTAAGGAAATTATTTGAACTTATAAGTAATACATGAAACAAGGCATACCGGGATGGAATAGACAGGGCACTCCCTCTGGCCATGGGTGCGTGAGATGGGGGTCTCACACATGCCTTTTCATACGGCCGAGAGGAGGACCGCAGTCCGGTATAGCACGGACTGCCGGTGTACGCACCAGCGAGGGGTGTGGGGAGGGCGTGACAATCTTCACCCTCCTGAGAAGGGCTCCGCAAGCCATGAGCGGAGCAACGCACGGGAGAGTAGTCGTAGCCTCTCCGTTTTTCCGTGCTCTGGCGGCCATCGCAGGGGATTTTAGTGAGTACAATCTCACATAACCCAGCCCCCAGGAGTCGGATATCTATGAAGATTTACCCTGCGTCAACAAAAAAAGACATATCTAGTTGTTCGTGCAAACAATAAGATTATACAACATTATTACGACCTTTAATATTACGTGTTCAAGTTTTAATAATGACTAAAAGTCAAAGTTGAAACTCATCTATCGATCGAAGCCTATGAAAATATCTTTGTCTAACAATAAGTAACATCCAGAGAAGTTATCGAAATAAATCGTATTAAATTACCAGTAACCTTCTTATGAGGGTTCGTTTTTAAATATTAAATTAAGCTGACATTTACAGTGGCCGCGCCCCAAAGATACGACAGACTCCATTAAAATCTTCGAAGTAAACATTTTCGTCCTCACTCCTCATTCTTTTACGAATTTCTATAGGAAAATTTGAATTTATAATTGAGACTCATCGTCAAATTTAAATGTAATTGCTTCATTAATATATAATTAATATTAATTTCTTATTATTTTTTAGAACATTAGAATTTATATTACGTTTTTTTTTGGATCTATACTGAAGGTCGCGGGTTCAAACCCTGGCTGGCACCGCTGGATTTTCAAGTGCTTTTGTTTTTAAATTCATCTCGAGCTCGGCGGCGAAGGAAAACATCGTGAGGAAACGTGCATGTGCCGGAAGAAATTCTGACACATGTATATTCACCAATCCGCAATGGAGCAGCGTGGTCAAT
>DVXP01004810.1:0-10046 GCA_018235645.1 Junonia grisea
GCACTTTAGCCACCCGACCTGCCACTGCGTTACCGTGGTCAGGACGGGGCCCAGGGGACACGACGAGGACGTATGCAAAATCAAACCTACTTAGGAAACGTATCCATTCTACGTGATCAATTTTTTGCGAATATCGATTTCTTTGACAACCAACTTAACCTTAACGCATGTATAATATCAATAATTCATAACTTCCCTTACTTACTAACTTTAATTATTGTATGTTAACTGTCAAATGCTAAAAACTGTCAATTTTTTTTATCAAATTAAAACAACTGACACACTTGTAATTTTCAACAATATCAGCTTTAAATTCAGTACTTCTTGGTGTATTTTTGTTACTCCCAATAGCATCGTACTGGGTCACTCACGCACACTTGAAAATTTACCCGGAATACGAAATGTTCTTCTATAAGTGGGTACTTTTGTATTTATACCATAAAAATACTTTCCAAAATTGTATTCACATAAATAGAATTGAAACATTTAACGCTTAAATAATAAGAATTTTCGATCTAGCAACACCACGTTTCAATGTCATCATCCCGAAGAACTTGGCGGGAAAATGTCCAGTCGTGCGATGGAATATTCCGCCATCTTGACCAACAACATTGGATATTATAATTATCTTTCTACTTTACCAATTTTGCATATTACAACTAGGTACTTACATGAATATAATAGAAATTCAACAACCCATAGCCAATTACGAAGACAATCAGGGATTTTATTGGGTACAAAATGTTCCCGCTTGTTACGTTGGCCCACGTCCAAGCCCGAATTGCTTCGCCTTATACGTTACTAAGACCACTACAGGCTAAGAACACAAAACAAACGAGCCATATAAGCTAGTGAATTTTGTTACTCTAATTAGAAATACTTAAATCCTAACAACAAAAGCCAGACTGCAATGTACATAGGAGAGAATTCTCTAAATCTTTTAAGAACTTTACATTTTATCGCGTTAATTAAATTTTTAGAAGAGTTTTCAATGAAAAAAGTTTGCCTTACAACTTCACTCAAAAAGTATCAAAATAAGTACTTACCTATATGTAATTATCAATGTTTAATTTTACTAAAACTGTGAAAGTGTCAGCAATCTATATGTATGTTAGCAAAATAAAATAATAGCTTATTAAGCAAAGCATAATAATAAATTACACGATAAAATTATTAAGACAACAATTTTAAATTTTTTGCCTGTCTGTCTGTTTGTTCCGGGTTTAGAACGGCTCTAGAATCTCCGGAACTGCTGGCACTCTGGCAGATAGCTCATGTTTCAAGCAGTAACATGTTCTACTTTTATTTAGGGAGTTAGGGTTCCGCGGGAAAAATTAAAACCGTTAAAATTGTTTGATGCGGACGAAGTCGCGGGCAGCAGCTGGTACATACATACATATTTTCACCTAAACATTCGATTAGTAAGTAGTAAAGTAGTAATCATCTTATATGAATAACTTTTACCATATTCATTGATTTTTCAATACTCATAGCCAGAACATCTATGTCTCGAGGACTAGAATCCCAATGTTGTTTGATGGATCAAATGTAGAACGGCTGCAAAAATATTAGGAATCGAATTATTTTTATTCGAATTGAACATGCAATGACAATCCGGTGCCGCTCAAAGTTTTCGAATGCGCATTTTTTTAATTCACCTCATGCTCGGGAATAAAGGAAAACACTGCGTGACAACTTACAAGTATTGGGGCAACATTTTAAGGCATGTATAATAAATTCGCCAATCCACATTAAAGAAGCGTATTTGAATAAGTTCTTATATTATTATTATTAAAATATGTACACCTCCAAACCCTTTTTATTATCTTCAATGACCTCTATCCAAAGGTTGTCTGGAAGAGATCGCTCTTCTAGCGATGAGACCGCCTTTTGAACCGTGTTTACTATTGTGTTGTGTTTCTCTGTATATTTCTGTTTTTGGTGTACAATAAAGTATATTTGATTGATTGATTTTTTTTCTTAATAGTAGAGTTATTACTCAGCAGTGAATCTTTTATAGGCAGTAGTAATATTTTACTGTTGTATAAAAAATTTGCTTTTAATTTTCAGCGTTATAAGCAATTTATGTAAAAACGTCTGATTATACACATGAGAGGTAGCGTCAGTGTATTTTCAGAAGCAGGCCACGATGTCATCAAGGTAAAATTAATTTTGTACGAGCGTGAAACTCAATTACCACATTCTAATAATGTTACCTAACCTTGTTATAAACGAATAATGTTATAAGCAACGAAACGTTTAAAAGCGATAAATTACTGGTTAAATCTATAGGTACCTGCTCATTTAACAAAGTGATAAACTGGTTAAGAGTTTTGGTATTAAACGTCAATTTTGACTAGGTTAAAGTTAAAATAAAAAAATATCTTGTTATATATATTTTTTACAACTTGTTATATCTTGTTTTGACACTTCTATATTCTTATTTCCTTCTTTGAAGTTAAAGGAAGTCCTTATATAGGTACAATAAGCCACCATTTTATTGTTTAGCTGTGGTCTGTGTGCGCGCTGTGTGCTGGGATAGCCACCATCGGAAATTGTTGTGTAGCTGTGGTCCATGACTATACAAAAATCTACTCTCTTGTCCTACATTATATAAGCTCTACTTGAACTTATTTTTGAATTGTATTATAAATACTTAATATTTAAGTCTTCCAACTTCATAAAATTTTTACACAACATTTCTCAAGCTCAGCTATCTTCCATCTGACTTTGCTTTTCACCATTTGCGTTTTTAAAGGCATTTATTTCTATCTACCGATGTTACACACATGTGCTCTATTATGTCTCGAAATGGTGACAAGCAAAGTCATTAATACTTCAAAGTGATTGCTAATACATGCTCAAGTGCTACTTAAGTGGTAGTCAAGTCTAACATAATTTTACTTTTTTGGTATCACTCCTATCGAGCCGGCCCATTCGTGCAAATGCATGGCTCTCCCACGGTTACAATTCTAAAAGCTTACAATTATGATTTTGATTTACCATATAATTAACGAGAATTAATCAGTTACCTTAAACAAGATCGTCGTGAGTTCAAACCCGACTACTGATCTATTTTTAAGTGCTAAAATTATGTATGTTTAAAGTCGTCTCGTACTCGACGACAAAGAAAAACATCGTGAGGAAACTTCCATGTCTCGGAAGAAATTCTGATACTGTTTACCCAGAAAACTGTATTGAAGCGGTGGATTAAGCTCTTAATTTTCCTTAATAGGAAATCGGGCTTTTGTTTAACAATATGAAAGGAAATCTTTCATTTTGGGCCAGCATTTTGTATGCAATATAGAAAAAATTAAATAACAAAGTATTTAAACAGAAAAATCAATATCATTGTTTTTTTTTCTATGAGATAATTAGCAAATTGAGAAAGAAAATACTTATTAATGTTTCAAACTAACAACACTTTCAACACGACAACTGTCAAATCAAGTTAAATCGGAAACATTATATTGGAATCCTACAATTCCTGTATTAAATAACTTTAGAATTTGCAGATGAACTCTATGTTTTTATGAACAAAGTGTATTAAAAAAGTTACTACACATTTATTAGCTATATTTCTATATAGTTTACGAAGACTTGGCCCAGGTCCCATACCCAAAACATCTAATTTACTGACCGTTCCAATTCTAGTCACTACCCATTATACTCTCACAAAAATGTTATTACGCATGTTAAAGATATGTTCGAGGTCCCACAATTATCCTTTTTAATGCACATGTAGCGTTAATTTTGCTGAAAAAGATCAAAACACGCCTAATTACAAATTATAGCGAGGTAGCGCAGCGTCGAGACCTAATGTTGTCAAAATTCATCGAAGCATTACATGGAACGGTTTCATGCGATACGCTCTATCAACTTTATAACTCAATAATCTGTATAGATATAACCCTCCTTTTGCTTTGCCGTAGTCGGGTAATAAAAGGGATGTGTCAGGATATAGTGACTCGTCATGATATCCCTGAAACTGTAACACCTAGAGAGTTGAAAAACAGGAACATGCCTTCTTTTGTGTAAGAATGTGAGATTTTTCGAATTTCCGCCCTTAAAGGAGTAAAAATTTATCAAGACCTGCATGTTTAACATACTAAACTTTGCTCTATTGGACATCGAAAGTTAACGCTACGATATTAATGTATGCAATTAACGCTACGATATTAATGTAATTAAAAATACTTCGTGAAGTTATTGTTTCACCATTTAACAGTTAGACCATTATTAAATATCAAATATTAAATACAGCTTTGCGTAAATAATAATAGAAAATATTACAACCTAAAATCCTACGTTTCATATTCTACACAAGAACTTTAAACAAACGTTAAAAAATTTCAAGCGCCATGACGTTACAAAGTTCCTAAGACTTTTTAAAAATAAACTCTAATATACGTCGTCACCTTGCTGGAAAAGTAATTTTACATTAAAAATTATATTTAAGTGTTCCTCTTTGCATAATGCGGGCCTCAGTTTTATACGGCAAGCGTGTCGCGATTTCGGACAACCTAATTAAAATATTTCGCTCGCTAGAAAGTAAAACTTCTGTGTCGTAATTATTGCTTAAAAATGTTTTATATGAGCGTTAAATTTTCGTAAATAACCGCTGCGGAAGATTTTCGTATAATTTTTGGGTGGAAGAAAATAATTAAGTGTTAAATCTTTGTTGCTGGTATCGTGTCTGATTATTTTGGATTTTGCTTTTGTATGTATTATTATTGTATGTATTTCTTATTTCTTTTCTTTTAATATCCTTTAAATGTATATTACATTTCAAATTTTGCGTACAGTGGCGTATATCGTTTTTAGGATAACATACTTGTCTACCCTAAAAATATCTTGAAAAACAAAAATATTAACAAAAAAAACTGTCAACCCCTGGAAAAACAGCGAAGAACCGTTAAATCTGATCCAACAATTATTATTTCCAAAAATATACTTCGTGTCTATTTCTAAAAATTGTTTGATTTGATTCTTTAATTTAAAATTAAACACAATTCAACTGCATCCATCGTTAATTAAACTTCACAAACTGATTTTTAATCTGTCGCATTTTACAATACAGCGGGATTAACAACGCTTTTTTACGATTGGTAATGACAAGTAATTACGAACCGTAAAAAAACAATTCAGCAGTTTACGGTCTCTTAAACTTTTATGAGTTGCTATCTTTCTACAGTGGTATGTACCGTGTCGTTAAAATAATTGAATGCTTCTAGTCTTTTTACACTTTTTGTAGTATTTTGTATGATATAAAATTTAAAATTTTATTGAAATTATTTTATTAGTCGAGATGGATAAATCACACTGTGTACAACATCCTAAACGGCCAACTAACTACAGATTATATACACACGGTTCTGATAATTTTAATAAAACCTTCTCACTGACTGCAGACAAACGTTCAAAAAATTTTCCCGTCAAAACGCTTGTTAAATCCCAGCTGTCATCACACATTCCTACAAGATTTATTTTAGTAATATATAATTTTAAATAAAAATATAAATGAAGCAAACTTTTTAATGGACGATCGAGAAAAAACTGAAAACAATGAAGAACATTCAACGGAAGATATAATTGATGAACGTGAAAAGGTAACTAACAAGCCAATTATCCAAATCGCAGATGACGCTGGCCCTTCAAGAGTTATAAACTTACCTGGGGCTGTTCCACACTCCTTGAAACATAACACGAGACTCAAACCAGGAGTTTCAAAATCTGAACACAATATACGACAATTTATAACAACTAAAGATGTCGCCAATGCACTAAGACTTACCTCATTGAGTTATGCAACTAATCAGATGCAAAATACTGACTTGAAAGAATTGAAAATACCTATTTTAGACACAAATGATAAAGAAGATGATGATATTACATTAGTAGAACTAAAACGTTTTATGGCATCTTGTTTCAAACTAAATAAAGATATACCGATCGTAAATGAATCGTCGAATATCAACATACATGCCGCTATAAGTACAATCACCAATGAAATAGTACGAAATATACCAGAAGCGAGCCTTACTCGAGATGGAACTGGTAATAAGACAGCAGTGACAAATACTACTGAAAATAAACAGCCTAAAGTTGAAGAAAATAAAAAGAAACAACCAGATAGTTTGTCTGAAAAATCTGATTACGGTGTAACGCAAAGAGATTCTCTTTCAAGTATTGGCTCAAATGTTTGCAGAATTTGTATGACTAGAGGAAAGGAGAGGTTAGGATATTAAAAGTATATTCGTACATTTTCTTTCCATATTTTTATACTTTTTTAAGCTATTAATAATATTTATCGAATTGATTTTTTTTTATGGGATAAAACTAGATAACAATATTCTTGTATAAATTACCAGGCTTAATTCCTGGGCCGTGAAGTGTTTTCTAAGACTATATAATGTACTTGTTTTTATCCAAAAAATCGTTCACACTATCCACTAATCTAATCCACTTCATGAATCACTGTATCACTTTGCAATTTAAATACACTTATAAAACGCTTTCTTCGCTCCAAAAGCAATTAAACTCATTATCTTACTATTTACAAGAAATGCCCCAAATTTTTTTCAAAATTTCTATTTCCAAATCGATGTTTATTAAACGCTAAAATACATCAGCACATTGCTGTACCAGAAGTAACATAATTATCAGGGCTGGCAGGGTACGGAAGCTTCATTAAGACCCGTCGAATGAGTTTGAAATTGCGTTCGACATTACTGAATTATTTTCGACATACTCGCCTAAAAGGGCTGGTTTTGGAAACAATTTTAACTCGCATTTAGGTATAAATAATGTATAAAGACACTTTGACATGGATATTAATATTTTATTAGATTTGTTGGCTGTCGCAAACACATGCCTTATTAGGCCTTTATTTTTAGAAATAAAGTGTTTTCTAAATCGCTATTTCGTTAATAACGGATCTGTTGCATCTTTTGTTTTCAAAAGGATTTGAAAGTGTAGGACACAGTTTTTAAGAAACAGGAACATTTATTATAGTTGATTCTTGAATGACGAAAGTATAATAATAATAACAAACATAAAAACCAAACTGAGAATTAGTAACCTTTTTATTGTCGATTGAAAAATCTTTTTCAGTTCAGGTTGGCTCTTAGTTGTGCCAATTCTACACAAATTATTTCGCCAATATCACGTGAAATAGAGAAAACACAATGGAAATTGTTCGGTTGGGTCAAGAATCCAACCTAAATTAAATTTTGAGAATACCCTAAAATAGTGTGAATTTATTTAGTTAACCCTTAACCTAAAATAATATTTTTAATTATCTACTTTGACAGTATAATATTTAACAACTTAATGTGGCTATTTTTGAAATTAATTTGCTTTGTGGTTTTCTCTCCCACTCGACATTGGTGAAATAATGCCTAGTTGGTACAACTAAAAGCCAACAAAAAAAGTTAATTAAATTGAAATTAATGATAATAAAAAATACTTTAGTACATCACTAAAATAAAAACACACAACAAAACAATTTGACAAAAACCACAAAGTAACAAAAACGACCACAACTACTACTTGTACTAGATTCTAGAACGTTCTAAAACAATTTGAAACTCTCAAGAAAGGTAACAGACGATATTTTCTTCAGATTAATATCGCCGTGCAATTGCAAGGGGTCGTTGGCAAACGTCCACCTGTCCTGCCTGCAGAGGTGGCTTAATCAAATGGGCAGGAACCATTGCGAACTCTGCGGTTACAGGTGACCTTAATCTCTTATATAATTTGACTTGGTCTTTAGAAAGCAGCTATATTGTATGGTAGTTTATTTGTTTACAAGTTTTAATCACTCGTCGACGCTGTCACTATTCCTATATTGGTAATGGAGGTAACTATGTTATAATGTACGAGAACGTATGGTAATATTATACGTTCTATTTGTCCTGCCTGCAGAGGTGGCTTAATCAAATGCGTAGGTACCATTGTTCTTCTATTTGTGGTTACAGGAGACTTTAATCTCTTATATTATTTTGACTTGGTCTACACTGTGTCAGAAGGCAGCTATATTGTATAGTAGTTTATTTCTTTATAAGTACTAAATGCTGATACTGTATGCTGATGCTGATACAATGTTAGGTACATTACTAAGTAGGAAGTACCAGTTATTGTCATTACTAGTTGATTACTTTTGCTTCTTCTGAAAAGCGTTTAAACTCCCTGAAGTCTGAACTTTTATCCACAAGTTGGTAAATTGTTAGTTTGTTTAGGTACTTATTTGCTCTGAGGTACGACAAATGGTTTTCTTATAACCACGCAGCTGGAGCCATGGCCAAAGGCCAATATAGTACAAACTACATATAAGTATAATTTAATATCTACACATAAATAAAAAAATCCACACTAACAACAATGAAAAGCAAAAATGAACACCAAACATAATATTTAAACTCCATTCATAGTTTATTTTATTAGCGTTCATTTATAAATTATTGAAAATTTAATAAACCAATCCGATTAGCAGATTCGGTAATTAAACGGCGGAATGACTACTGAATTTATCTTCATTGCACAAAATGTGCCCTGAATGGGACAAATAATTGAATACCATGCAATGAATGCAAATAATACGGAGCAAATAAGAGCGAATCCAGTGCAGACGTGCAAATTTTTAACGACAAAAAAATTAATTTAAACAGAATATGAAATGTGTTTGTTTTCTAAAAGCTAAGAATCTATGCCTATCAGAATGGCATTAAAAAGTTATGTCAATTCAATTCATAGGAAATGTTATTTATTTAAATGATTCTTAATTTTCAAAATAAAAACAATAAGCATAGGCTTAAACCCCCAACACTCTTATAACAAAAATATAGGCAATAGCTTTTACAAAATATCTTTCACTTTATATAAAAGAGTAAAATAAGGTCAGTCCTCCAAACATCGAGTCTCGGTTTGAAGAAAATAGGATTTATATTATCTTTTTCTGTTACCTAAAGATTTATAAGATTTAAACCAATATTTTCCTTGACACGTTTCATCGAGCACGTTCCAGTAAACGTTGGGGTTGTTGAAATAAATAAAAAATAAGAAAACTGAAGTCGATCTGAATTCACGCATTATTTTATGACTGTCTATTTTTGGCATAAACCTGCTTCAAATTGTGCCGCGATGTTTAAATATTATTACAGCTATTGTAACAGTGACTGGAGCTTGACAAGCCCAAATGAATGGGCCATATTAAAATTCAGGATTTACATTAAATTTTAATTTTGAGCTAATAATTAAGTTGTATAATAATGCCAAGACAAACATTTATTCTCAAAAAAAATTAATTGTTCTTTTACTGTAAGTTTTATAAATGTAATAAATTACAACTACTTATTGTAGAACTAACTTATTTAAGACAATAATGTCAAGCGCTACTCCATTTTACGTGAGTTTTAAGTCTTGTGCTAAAACGAAACGTGATAACCAGAGATAGCTAGGGATTTTACATAATTTAAAATTAAGGTCGTTTACATCATACCGTATCGTAATATTCGTACAAATTATATGCTTTTGTATCTCAAAGACACGCTTTAATTTTTGGCTTTAGCTAGTATCTTTCAAGTTTTCAACCTCGATCTCTATTCTTACATATACGCCTAAATATATGTATATAATACCTACGCTTTTTACACTGTTTCATAATCTCCAAATGGAGTTCCAAGTAAATGATCTCTCAAGTAATCCCCTGCTAACTGCCTTATATGACATAATTATGGTCTGACCAATTAGGCACGATAATTTAACATTTTCCAAGTTGTTAAACTTATCTAAAGATTGTGGAATTGGCTAAATAAGGTAATTGCACCTTATTTCGATATATTCGAAATAATTAGCCAAGTGCGTGTCAAGCCACGCGCATGAAGGGTTCCGTAGTTTGCCTCATAATATACGAACATTCAATAATTTAAACTTTAAAGTTTACTAATATTTTAACAAATAACATGTATCATCTTAACAATTTTCAATGAAATTTGGGCGAAATTATATTTTTACTTTGATCGACTATATCTCAATAACTATAAAAG
>DVXP01004811.1:0-10046 GCA_018235645.1 Junonia grisea
AAAGTAATAAATGTTATTTGCAGTTAACAATTTTCTTTTTTCTTTATTACAATATTTATGGCAAGACTAGGTATATGGGTTGCAGGACGTGCTTTATCTCATAACAAAGTTAGTTAAACAAAAATTGTCTTTAAACCTATGGCAGTACGACTATTATATTAAGTGCGTTTCATTGTTTACTCTCATAATATTTATTAATGTGAAAAGACAATAACAAAATGTATGGAATAAGGTTGCGCTCATTCAGTAAATACGATATGCTTTCCGTATCATTTTCAACTATAATTTGCATATTTTATTGTTTAATATAACAATTACTTTTTCAAGACTGTTATTCTTAAATTTAATTAAATATTATGTAAATGTTACAATTTACTAGTTCAAGTTTCTTAATAATTTATTCATAATAAAAACAAAAGTGGTCCAAAAACTTAACCTAAAAGCATTACTAATTGTAAAGTTAAGAAGCATCGGAGTTTCCTAAAACTTAGCGTTGTGTTGTCTAGAATATTCTGATAGTAACTGAACTGTTTTTGGCTAGTTCACCCTAAATGGAAATCAAGCCTTCACATTCCATTGACGTCTAAATGTTGATTATATTTTTAAGAACCTCAAGTACTTTCCAGAATTCAATTCAGATTTTTGCAGGCATGCATAAATATTCAATATATTCTCATGATGTAAATTGCGTAATGATTATTATTTATTAATAATACTGACGAATGGGTGCTCAACGATAAGCAGGTTCATCCCCCTATCTACATGCATGTTGCTAATTAGGAGCAAGAATATAAAAATATGTTTATTAACATGTCACGATTATTCGATAGGTAATTTTTCCTATACGTATAATACCAAAGAAGAAAAATAACTCTAAAAATATTAAATTACATCATATTAAATTACATCATACTATTTACATAAAAGATTTGTAGTAACAATTTATTGATTGAAGAACCAAGGTTCTTTCTCACTTTTCAACCAATATATCTACATTTTTAATAGGATAAGTTTTTCATTACATAAAGTGGTATAAGTAAATCCGTTACTAATGATATAAGCAAATCCGCAACCATGAGCTATATAAAAATGATCTTTGTAAAGACTAAATAGTTTAATGAAGCCTAGTGAATTAACGTTTTCTCTAGGTTAAAACCATTACCGTCAAGGAGCTTATGTGATTACCTCCTATTCAATGAAATACTGTAATAGTATGAGAGCCATGAGATCAATGTGCAGCGAGGACGCTAAACCTTTTATCATCTAATCACGGACTTATTTATGAATTGTTATTAATTCCAATATCACATACCTTAATATGTGCGACATTGCTCAAGAAATTCGTGCACGCCACTAGTGTTTCTTTGGGCTTCGAATAGCAACATAGTTCGAAGGTTTATTTTTATAATAACGCCGTTATTATGTAACGACGAATTTAATGTACCTACTCGTCCTGAATATATATTTGCTCTGGAGACATGACCAGAATCGTGAGAATGACTATCAGTCTCGTTTCATAATCTTTGCGTAATTTATTGTAATTCTCCATTAACACGTAAGAGGAGCGAGTTTATTGAGGAAATTTTTACTATAAACAAACATGTAATAAGTGACTAAAACAACTATGAATTAGCATATGATAATGAAGGAAGATAACTCTGTTACTGAATTTGAGAGCGATTGTTTGGTTTTAGGTTGAATAGAATAAAAATAATTTGAAAAACAAAATTTTTACATAATCGTAGTTTTAAATGAAATAAAATAAAAACATTATATAAGAATATTAGGATAAATAAAGAAACTCAAACCAAAAGTATTAAGTTTATTGTTTCCTCCATAAAATGAAATCTTGGACTGAATTGTTTAAGTGCAGAATCGTCACGAAATCACGGAATTGACACAAACAAAGGATTTCACATGAAAATGTCATCATTGAGATAAATTTTAAGGCCGTTGCGATTCCCACAACTCATCGGTATTTCTCGAAAGCGAAAACTCTGCAAATTGCTCCGTCGAAACGACTTGTGCAAGCGCATTTGTCCTTGCTCCTTTCCACATACATCTATTTATTTAATTTTGACAAACAAATAAAAATAAAAACGTGTAATCCAATTATAAAGTCATCCCAGCTTTCGTTTTCAATATTAATCAGGTTTTCAAACAAAGAAGTCAAAGAGAAAGGTGACCTAAAGCCCGTTAACAAGATTTCTTCGTGTGTTTATACAGCAAAAAAGTTTTAAATTTTATTATTCATCACTTCGTGTTAAACACTTAATATGTTATCCTTTACAAACATTCCTCAATTTAATTGTCCTTAATAATTACCAATTTTATTGTCTATAAGCAATTACGATTCTCAGATATTTATAGCAGATGTATTTAATAATTGCTCCTCTACCACCGTTATGTAAACCTTACATAATGTTACTGTAGGTATTTTATCATTTATATTTCCGATTGCGACATTTTCTTGTTGTTATCGTCACAATATCATTATAAAATCAGAAACAAACATCTAACTATATTTATCTAATGCTTCTCTATTAATTTGTCCTCTATTAATATAAAATAAAGCTGCATAAGAGTTCCAAAAATTTTGTCAACCAATCAACTTTTTGCGACAATCATAATTTTCGCATTCAGAAATTATTTCTACTTAAAGCCTTTAAGGTGCAAATTGCGTTGTAAGTGTACGGAGAAATGTGTACGTGTATTTCTGAGCGTCGCACCGTTACCCGTGGTACCGCGAGCTATTTTTGGACCTCAGAACTAGTGTGGCGAGTCTCCTTCAAGTTATGCAGCCTCCTTAGCCTCTTCGCCGTTGATGTCCAATTTTAGATCTAAAACGCTTTTAGCTCGATCAATGTTAGTTTTTGTTTCATCAGGTCCAAGAATATTACATTTCCTCTTATCACGTGATTTGAGATCTGCCTTTTTAAGTACTTGGCGCAACTTTTTTGATTAATTAAATGAAATCTTATCAATCTTAACTATATGAAGGTTTTTGTACGATCTAGTTTTCTTAAAATTATTATTCCTAGACGTCAATAAAAACTTGTATTTAATGATGCTTTAATGAATGGTGCTTATTGGAAAAACCGTAAACGCAATTAGTTACGTTTAAGTAAACAATATTCTTAGTTAAATAATGGTCGCATTTTAATATAAGACATTTCATTGTGAACGTTGTCAATTAAAATTATGGTGAATAGCTATATATATTGTTAATAATAAGTTTTTTACAATAAAAAAGTTTTCACGTTTTCAGGCCAATAAAGTACTGCTTGACAAACAATTTTCGACTAAAAGTTTTAATTTCATATAAAATCTTTGAACCTGTGAAAATTTAACTTCAAAGTTCTAGAGATGTCGAGATAAGTAAAAAATGTTATTTTGGTTTTATAAACCAAAATTACGTGCAGCAAACCACAACTAATGAAAACTGTTTTTGCATCTTGAAAAATGTTTTTGCATTATCACTTAACATTGTTTATTTAAGATTTGAACCTTCATTTCTTGATATTTTTTTGCTATCATAACAGACAATGCTCTTCAAATGTGTAGTAGGTAAAATATGTATATGTAACGAGTATATCACGTACACTACGTTGGTATAGTATTACATAAGTTATAAGCATTAAAAATACAATATAAGATATTAAATAATGACGATAACAACTATTATATTCAATGCAATTATTCTAGCCTTATTCCCGTTGTTATTGGAATAAATTCTTCTAGCAGTTTTCCTGTATTAAAAATTACCAATAAGTGGTATATTGATATACAAAAAATTCTTGCATTTCTTAGTACGATACCTAAGTCAATACTGAGTATTTCTAGGAAAATCTTTATTTTAATTCAATTTTTATACCCTTCATGACACATCAATATCAGCATTAATATAATAGGTATGTAGAAATATCCAGATTGAGGAAAAACAATTGTAAATCAAATTATGTATTATCAAAGTACGTAACCACAATATTTCGTGATTGAGAGCAATCATCAGACTAAAAATTCAGAGATTCTTTAATGTTTAAATGCTTACAAAATCTCATACTGTCAAATAATTTGTTTGATATTAATTCTGCTCCTCACATTTTGCAGCCTTTACGGTTAGACAATTTTGGGAATACTGTTACCACTTATAATGAAGTTCGACACCGCAATCCCGAAATTATCAAAACCGTCATTATGTATTTAATTCTAGTACGCGACGTTAAACACACGTGAAAGATTTATATCTATTAAAAAATTTGGTCAATAGGAAATATGATGACCGAGAGAATATGTACCTATTTTCAACAACAATAAAAGTGACTTGGGTTCTCATCCTCACGGATTTTTTTATTGAAATAGAGATTAATATTGAAATTTGTGTTTTTGTCGGTCATAATGATTTCAAGAACACATGAGGTTGTCAATTCATTTATTGTTAACATAATATGGTAATCATTATTTTTTCTTAAAATTCGTTTTATTTTTAAATCCTACATCTAACACCATAAAAAGCTGTAAAGGAAAAAAGTTAATAAGAGTAAATAAAAAATCCACCTCGTTTAAGTAATTAACCTTATTGTTATTTCTTTCATTATTACGCCTTATTCTTCTCCCCTTTATTATTATTCATATAGTAATTATCCCTTAGAAACTCCATTATGTCCAATGATTGAATGATGATTTAGGATTTCATTGGTCCTTCAAGAATAACCAGTTTTTTCATAACTAATATTTTTGCGTGTGTATAATTTTCCTAATGAGTAAGTTTTTCTTTCAAATTCTAATTATAGGGTAGACATGCAGTAACGTTAAATTTAAATAATATACCTATTATGATTACCGTATCATTATATTAAAAGATATTATTTATCATATTATGCGACTAATTCACTTACTTAACTTCGGATGAAGACTTTTTTTCTGCTCCTCAATTTATTCCAACGGCCTTGATTAAGACAACAACGAATTCAAACTCTAGCACCTGGTAATATGACTGGTAGAGATAGGCGTTCCGCTGAGTGATTCGCTTTGTTTGGCGGTAGTATCTATGACAACCAATGGCAAATTACCGGTAAAACGCATTTTTCCGGATTCGAGATGAAATTGTTTACGTTGATTATTTTAGTTTATAGAAAAATGCTCAACGATACGGCGGAACGATGTAGGAATATAGCAATCAGGTAATATGTATTGCATACGTATGCATATAATTTCGAAAGAAAAACCAATTCCTGTTAACTCAAGTCGTAATTTTGCCGATCTGATAAACGTTATCCTTATACAAATCATGGCCAATATACATTACATTTTTTAAAGTATTTCATTAGAGTTTGAAAAAATAACCTGAGCGTGTTTTTATCACATGCCACATTTTATCGAAATCCCTTTTCAATTGTTACACATGAAACACTTGAAACGTAACGTAGCCAACGTAATTCAACAATAGAAATTGCATATTAATTACATAATGATACTCTGATAGCAGAACGTGACACCGACCGCAGTGCGGAGAATTTTCCGCCAAAGTTTTCTTTGATACGGTGTAGTGTATCAAGCGTGATTATAATAAGCCTTGTAATTAATATAAAAAATGGCTAAGACTTGATAATTAAGTTGCACTCCCAAGTGAACACTGAAATTGTTATTCATTTATATTTCAATTCTTTCGGTGAAGTTGAGAACGACATATTTAAATATTGCACTTGGCTCTCATTTCATATTCATGTTTTTGACAGGATAGGTAATGGTACCTACTGCAAAGAATTTTCCGTCGAAGTTTTTTCAGTCTTTGATATAGTGTATTGTATAAAGCGTGATTGTAATTGGAAAATGTGACTCCTTGCGCTCAACCCGCAAGGACTTTCCCTGTAATTTTTGCCCTGTAATTTTTATATTATTATCAAGTTTCATAATGATGGAGTCGAATATTTTTGTGTTATATTATATTTTCTGCATCTGTTTAACATTTAAAAAAATGGAGTCTCAGTTGACATATACTATTTATTAAACTGTGCGTTAAATATTTAAGTAATTTAAACATAATATAGTAAATGATTCGACTTAAACAAAAGTAATATAAAAATAATTTTGATAACGATTCGTCTACTTCCAAAATGTTGCCAAACCCAATCCTTTAATTTAATATACATACCTAATTCAAGGTCGCTACGTCTTTAGATATTACTGTACTTACAGTGAAAATTTTAAATGTAATTTCCTTACAATGTAATAATGTAATAGGTATTACTTGTTACGACATCATTCATTAACCCTAAGAAGCCGTACGTCATACTCTTAAGGATTCAGTATTTGATAACGATAGCACTAGGGACGTAGCTGATCACCACGATCTTGATACTATTAATAATTTTATAAATGATGATGCACTCATTATTAATAATTAATATTGAGTAGTTGAAATCGTTGAAGAGGATTACAATGTTTATTGATGATATAATTAGCTAATATCGACATTTGATAAGACAAGGAAATTATTATACGTTGATAAGTCAAGAAGTTAATCTAAGTAATAATTAGGTGGATTGGGTATTCACTTTTAATGATTTTAACTCAGTTTTGACTTGTAGTTTTTGTAGGTTACGGAGGAGCAGACATGTCAACTTGTGCAAAATAATTACCACTTAAAATACGAAATAAGCAGCAAATGCGTGAACTGCAAGTTTCTATTTTTCATTATTTTAATTATATTATTTTAATTGCAATACTGGAATTTAATAAATATTATCTAATTCTAACTATACATATATCTAAACTGCCTAATCCTTCAACTACTGCAGTATTAATTTGAATGTATATTAGTATTTTTTTTTATTTTACTAAACAATTTAGTTTACAAATATTGTTTAAATGTTACCAGAAGTGTAGATCAGCTTTAATTATTTCCTTTGTTGAAATCATTCTACATTCTGGAATCTTTCGATCATTAAAATTCGAAATACCTATAAAAACAAAGCGTGCAAGTCTGCACTGAAGAGTTCCGTCAAAAAAAATTTCCATTACATAATTAAAACGATTCCTGTATGGAGAATACAGGAATCGTTTTAATTATGTAACGAAAGGACAAAATAATTAGCACAAGGTCAACTAGTGACCCCTTCGAATTATTTCACAAGCGTAAGGTTAGGTTACAGTGTTACGAAGCGGAAATTAGAGCAATATGACCCAGAAAAGATATTAATGTTTTATTTGATATAAATGTTGATAGAAGTATAATTAATTCGTGAAATATGCAAATGATATATCAAAAAACATATTAAGGCTAAACACTAATTACAATTGTAAAAGTGTTAATTGAAACACTTTTGCGTAATATTAATTGATATGTAGAAATAATATCATCATAGTTACATATTATGATACAATATTATATAATAATGTAAACATTTCTATTGTTTTAAGTAACTAAATTTATTTCTCTCCTTTTTAGGTCCGAAGAAAAGACTAAGAGGCAGTTAAAAAAAAGCACAAGAAATATTTATTATTTAGGTATAATATTTCCTTTTGCAAATCCTATAAAGTAATTGTAATTTTGTTTTTACCGTTTCGATCGTTCCTAATAAGTTAATATATGGTAGTTAATTTGTTGTACATGAGAACTTAATAAAGTTAGAATGGACTTTAATCCTAAGCCTTCCATAAACTCCGAGTGACCATAAAAGGGACATAAAATGAGTCACTGGAGTAAAATTTACCAAACTACTATGTCCATATTGAGCAGAGGTCAAATCTAGACACGCATACATTTATTTCTCCGGTAATTTATATATTTAGTGGCTATATTTAGTTTTTAGTTCAAAGGTTTGAAAGGACTGAACATTTAACTTTTTTGAAACTTTTATTACGAAGGTTTACTTAAAACTCAAATGCTTAGTCAGTCGGATATTAGTACTCCTAATGAGTAAACTTGGAAAAGTAGATTCAAATATATTTTAGACTGTCAAAAGCCCAACATCGAATCGCGAAGGAAATCCGACATTTGTAATGGAGCATGAGATAATTCTGGCAAACGTTCCAACACGATTGGCCATTTTGAGATTTAACCCACTCTCGTCAAACGCAATCGTTCAAGGGCACTCAATTTTGAGGGTATTCGTACATAATCCCGACTTCAGGAATATTCCTCATACCATAAAGGGAGATATGCCCAATAATAGTAATAGAAAGAAGGTTTTTTTTTTTAAATACAATTCGTAATATTTAATTGAAACCTTAAGTTCTTAAGAATTATTTGTAATTAGTCTTACAAATAATTCTTAAGAATTGCTTTAGACATCGAGTGCAATAAAATAGATTGATTATTGTTTCTTCACTTAGTCACGTTAACTTTTATTTTAAAGTATATTTATCTTGAGTCATCTGAAGTAATTATTGCAACTCTTTTTAAAAATATAACTACCTACCTAAAATGTAACATTTTTATAACAATGTTAATCAATAATTAAGAATGTTGTAAACATTTTGGTGTTTGGGCTACGTAAAAAATTGCTCGCATAAAAAAATCGTCTTTTTTTAACAGTGATTTGTGATTGAGTTATAACATGATACTTTCGCATTTTATACTGTCCCTGAAGACCCATATCATTTCTCGAAGGAAAAATATAATAAGGTCACGGGCGTTTTATTGCGGTTAACTAGGTTAATGACTATTACGGCACATTTTGGGGCAGCTAATTCTTTTTTGTTTTTCAAACAAATCCTTTAAAATCGTCCTTACATTCCTACCAAAACCTATCATAAAATGTTCGGTTCATCTGCCTCAATTAGTACCTATTAATAAGTGTCATATCAAAAACATGTATGTTTAAAAATAGACAGAGCTTTATCAATAAATATTTCTTTAACATTTGACCTAAGTTTTAACCTTATAGTAGCAGACAGTCGCGCCCTGGCGATAACGTGAGGCCATTGGCTTTTAATCCTAGGCTCTGAGGCATCGACCCGCATTGTCTGAACTAGTCTATTAACGACTTTTTATGAATACCACTAGGGTTGCCAATTTCAAAGGGAGAATTTGAAAAATGGTCCTCAACCACTTTTCATTTCACAAATCACCAAAAAAAGAAACAAAAAAAATCAATAACTTAAAATATTAGAAAACTGACTGCACGGGAAATCAGGAGAGTAAACATTTCCACTCCCAGGTAATCTGGAAAGTTTGACAACCCTAATAATCACTTTTTACGAAAGGTAACTCAAGTAAACTAGACTTCGTGACTCCTTCAAAACTTTTAAATTTCATAAGACTTGATTGTAAGCTTCTGGCCTCGGCTTCGTCCACGTGTGTTGCTAACTTGCGACTACTTGCGAACTTACTTATTGCGAAGTTGTGAAACCGTTTCAATATCCTTTGGACTTGAATGAAAAGAAAGTTGTCCTTTCACAGAGCTGAATTATTTATATTTACATTGAATTTAAGGTCTCATTAAATTATTTTTGCATGTATCCTTCATTTTATAAAGAAATGACCAGCAAGTTTTGGAATTGAACGTAAGCAGTTATTTTTGTTATCTTTGCACCTGTCTTGTTATTACGAAACTGGCAGGTGTTTCTCAAATACCTGTTAAGGACGTCGTGTAGTATATTTTATTCATTTCCATATTTATATACCAAAAATACTTTTAAATAATAAGAAATATATAATGTCTATGTTCTATAATTGTATAATTACTACCGTTAGTGTGACTCATGGGTGAAGAAAAAAATCCCTTTATAGCAGATGCAATTACATAAATATTTAATTACTTATGTAGTACGCACGTACACCTGATAGAATGTGAAGTGAACATGGTCGAACATGTGACTGTAGACTCAGACAAGCTATTAAACATTTACCATATAAAACAAAACTATTCTACTTATTTCCAACAACAAAACAGGCAATCAGACGCGGTCATAGAGGGGGGGGTCACAGGGGACATGCCCCCCCCCCAAAACCATGCATGTTATATATAAAATCTTTGGTGACAAAGTAAATATTCGGATAGAACATGTCAAAATCTCAAATTTTCAAAATTCACGGAAAC
>DVXP01004812.1:0-10045 GCA_018235645.1 Junonia grisea
CGGCAGGTGGTAGCTGGATGAATGCAGCATTAGACAGAAAACTCTGGAAAAGGTTGGAGGAGGCCAATACCCACCAGGGGCCTTAACAAATCATTTTATATATGTATTTAGTAAGTATATATCTGTTATTTTTTTATTGTACATAATTTTGTTAAGGAAATAAAAATGGCTTATTATTATTATTATATAAAGAAGACACTTAATTCAGATAAGAATATATGAAATTTTGACACAATTTAACTACTAAACATTTACGTATATGTCACAGGTGTGTTAAGTCTTAGATAGCAATAATATTACATATAGAGTTAAACAGGTTATCATGACATTCATATGAACGTAACGGTAATAATGATTATGATTTTGCCATCCAATACCGCAACCCTGTTATTATGGAGCCATAAAGCGGGTTGTTACGCCACGCCTAGTTATAGCTTTTATATATTAATGTTTCCTCGAATACAAATGTAACTTATACTGATAGGATTAATTCAACTGCCTTCAAGATTATAAATATAAATTTTGAAGGCAGTTGAATTTTTCCTATTAAATGGAAAATATACGTATCTTATTACCAACAGTTTTTCTAGTAGTCGACGTCTTTAAATTAGCCACTCAGTGACTGGAAAAATCATTTCAAACCAGAGGGTACGATAGACGTTGTCCTGTCTAGTGAAAGAACCCAATATAACAACCAAAGTGGCATTATTTAACATGTTTAAATTAAAATTTATTCGCAATTTTTTCCGTATTTTCTTCCACGATTTTTCCAATATTAAAATTAGCCAAATTGGTTCAGCCGTTCTCGAGGTAAACCCCGAGACTTACGAACAGCAATTCATTTTCATATATAAAGAGAAGAGATTATTGTTCGTTCAGATATTTTTTTAATTAATTTGACAACAATTATTATTTTTGCTCTAGGTTTTGTATCTATACAAACTACCTAATTAAGGTTATCACTAAAATAAACGTTTTTTTTTACATTGATAAAAATATTTGTACTCAAAAAAGTGTATTAACTATAATCTACTATATAAAAATAAGTCGGGTTTTCCTTCCTGACGCTATAACTCCAGAACGCATAAAAATAAGTCGGGTTTTCCTTCCTGACGCTATAACTCCAGAACGCACGAACCGATTTCCACGGTTTTGCATTCGTTGGAAAGGTCTCGGGCTCCGTGAGGTTTATAGCAACGAAAATGTTACATAAAACGAAGCCATCTGGTGGCGAAACGGAGTTCGCCGGGTGTGCTAGTTATTACTAGTTTGCTTTCTTAACATATTTCTTTCAAATTCCAGCGCCATGAGGAACTGCGCCAAGGAAACCGAAAACGAAAAGGATCATATCGTTGTTCCGGCGAAGAATTCCCTTCTAATGGAGGGGTCACACCCGTTGCCTGCGCGGCGGCAGACCTACTCCGACGGACGAGGGCGAGCCGGGATATATAACGGTGAGTGAGTGAGATGATATAGAGAATGAGTTGAAGAGAAAGAGAAAGAAGAGCAGACAGTGTTAAATGATGATGGAAGTATAATTACGGTATATAGGTTACAAATTTCTTTGCCTAATACGTGTAGAGTTAGCAGATAAACTTTGAGGGAAAATTCCCCATTAATTGGGCGGTATCACCCGCTGCCGGTGCGGTGACAGACCTACTCTAACGGACGCGGGCGAGCCGGCATGTATAACGGTGAGTGAATGAGATAGAGAGTGAAAGTGAATGGGTAAGAGGCAGATAGAAGATCAGCGAGTGTTAGCTGACTTTTAAAATACGTAGCAATAACGAAACTTACGCACGACCTCTAGGTTTGGGGATTCCTAGAGTATATTCCGCGGAACCTTCCGTAGAATAATAGGGGTTCGGCTAAAATTATTTAGTGCAAGGTTAAATTATGCCAAGTTACAAAAATGTTTGTTAAGAGGGGTATAAGCTGTATAAAAGGTATTTTATTGGGGTTCCGTTACTTTAAAAGATTGGAAAAACCTGGTCGAGGTTACAATTATACAATGGTAAATGAGTGAGATCAGAGACTGTTAGTTGACTTACGCATGAAATGCGTAGGGATAACTACTCTAGGCTACAAATTGTACAAGAAAGTGAGTGAGTAAGAGTGAAGACCAGTTACTATTTATATTGATAATGATTTTTAGGGTACAAGTTCTCTCTGCCTAAACTGTGTACAGTTAGCAGATAAAGTTTTAGGTAAAAAGATGGTGAATGGTTATTTAATTTTGTAAAGTTTTCTTAACAGTACACTGCTCATGATTGAAAAGATACTCGGGCGGCTTTTATTATTGTTTTGTTTATTCATGTATCATGTAGATTGGACGATCATGTAGAGATTCAGCCTTTTATCGCCTTTGTATTGCAGGCCTTATTGCGTATGTTAATTGCCATCAATTGTCATTAACTATATGCCTAGCAGATAATAAATATAATGGCTATATACCGAAATTCAATCCAGAATACTTGTATCATATATTTTCTATATCTTAAAGACTTGGTATATACACATAATGTTAAATATTGATACCTGATGGTAACGGAATAAGGCTCAGATTCACGCACTTTTGTAGTTAGAAAAATTTCCCCTGTAGTTAGAAAAGCTTGCTTAAAGTTTATAATACCAACGCCCCTAATATGTGTTCCAACCCTTTATAAAATCACCAATAAATCAACTTTAGAGCATGTCAAGTTATTGGCTCCCTTAAGTTAGTACTGCCCTTTTGTGTCATAATAAAGATTAAAGAGATATTTAGAGATAATGATGATCTAAGTATTGCAACAAAGGATCATTCACCCACGTGATTTGTTCCCATTTTATTAATTTTATTATAGCATCTTCCATCGTACATTAACTTTGTAGTTGTTCCAACTTAATTTGACAATTTGTTGTTTTGTTGAAATTCATTACTTGATATAAATGTAATTTAAAGAAGATAAAAAGTAATTTTATATTGGGTTGATATTTTTTACCAAATAAGTAGATAGATCGTCACTAACATTACCGTAGTTAGATTGTGTCATTTGCAACTGTTACGATTATTTTAATGAATATTACCATTTCAGAAAAAAAATCAAACCTAAATTTTATACTTTGAAATAATTGTAGCAGTTCTACGTAAAAAAATCATTAACAAATAAGCGAGGTAAGCCGCATTTGTGGTAACGTGACACGGCCAGGCAATAATAAGTCTTAACCGATGCACATAAGAGCTATATCGGGCTAATCTATTGCAGACAAGGGCCTCTGTGTTGGCTCGTGTATAAGGCAATGCGTGTGCGCCTCAGCCACCTACTCCATAGACGACTCGTCTGCGGCGATAGCGCCTCTGACGCCAAAGAACGGTAGGAAAATAGCGGTTATTGAGATGTGACGGTTGGTTGCGACCAACGGTTCCATTGTTGTACTCTGTATCCTCTGTTTTTGCTTTTTTGAGTTGGTCCTTTGGAGCCGGATCATATTGCCGATTGGGCAAAATTTATTTTTTTTATTGCAATGGCAAGTTATAAGAATTTGTGGTAAACGATTTAGTCACAATTGCCATGGCGTAAGATAACAGTATTTAAAAATCAAAGGATACAAGGTGTTCTACAGTGTAAATTATCATTGGCTTCGCTATCTCATCCTCGATCATGTGATGCTAGAAACATTCCATCATCACTCTCATCATCTTTACTTTTTATTTTGCTGTCAAGTTTGTTCTGAAACGATATTTTCCTTCATAATTGTCGTTGCGTCTTGAACTTGGATTTTATACGCAAGATTCTTCTCTTTTGGATGATTGTTTTTCGTCTGCAAATGTCATTGGAAATATTTCATTGTTTATGTATACGTTTTAAATAATTATATTTTTATAATTATTATAAAATAACCGGAAATTAATCCATAGCATGATATGGCCAAATATAGCTTTGAAAAAATATTCCAAATAATTTTTCCTTTTACTGAATATGGTGTTTATTACTAACAGACTTTTGGGTACCTTCTAAGAATTCTATATAAGGTTTATTTTTGTCAAAAATATGATATAGTTACCCATATTAATACTTAATAAAAAAAGTTTGCAGTAATTCATACATTATGTATACCTTGGTAGCCATTCCTGTAATTTTTTCTGTATGTTAAACGATTAATACAATAGCTTTCCTGTAAATCGAATGAATTTAATACTAATTTTAAGGAACAGTGTAATACCCAGAATGTGATAGACATAAAGCATGTACAGATAAACCATATTAATCTCGTGTTAAAAAGTACTCGAGGGCATGATTTTAGGTGTTTGCTCCAGAATGACGTATACAAGTTAATTTATTTATAATGCATTTTTAAGTTTCAATAAAGCCATTATTTGAATACGTTGGAGTTATGTTGCCCTAAGTGTGTTTTCCTAAATATTGGTTGATACTAAAATACAATATAACTATATTATTTTACTAAAAAGTGCATTAATAGTTTAGGTATAAGCATCTAGGTGGTTGAATTTCGATATTATTAATATTTTAAAACCCTTAAAAACAATTAAGCGATAACACATCCGAGTAAACCACTAAAACATTAAATTTTCTTTAAATATTCTCTAAATACGTCGATCAAAGCATGTATTGCCAAAGCATCGTGGGCGTTAATCCCATGCGATAAGGTATATTATTGTCTGCATGACTGTCGGTGATGGTTTTTGGTCGTCTGACCAGTGTACTGTCCGGTGTGAAGATGTCATTACATTAAGAACAGATAAAATATGGCAATACTGAAGTTTTTATTGGAAAAATGTTGCCATGTTTTGTTGAATTAAAATTAACATTTAACGGACGATGGTATCTTGGTTATAATCATAGCCTGTTTTTTTTTATTGTTATTTCTTTTTTTATTGTTATAGTCGATTCTTTCCCCCCTTTTAAGTTCCTTAAACAAAACCTTTTGAATAAATTTTAGAGTAGAAATCATTTGTATAGTACTGGATTTGGGTATGATTGTGCCAAATCCGGCCGTTATCCTACCCCGATGAATAGAAGTTGATTGAAAAGACCAGCTACTTTAAACCCTCAGATATGTATCACCCCATCTTTAAATATAATGACAACATTATCCACTTGAAATCTTAAAAAAATAGTCCATATTAAAAGATTTTCAGACTGACTGAGTGTGGCTTTTTAGACGTTGACAATGTAACTAATTATTAACTTGGATTTTTGAACTAACTAGTAAATATATAAAATTGATCTTTGAATTGAAAGTACGGTGTTAAGAGGCCTTAGACTACCGGTTAATTTATTCGAGGACGAAGGAGATAATTACCATAGGTATTGTAAGGTCTTTTTTCTTTTCAAAATTAAAATTTTTATTTCGAAAAGAATTGCAGTTTTTTTTTGCCAACAGTACTTTTTTGTATTGGCACATAGTCGAGGTACCATAGTCTAACATCACTTAACCAACCATCGCACCGGGTGACGCTTGGTGCCATATGTTTACGTGTCGCTTCTCATTGTATTTTCCTCAGCCGAAAACCAACCGCCGAATAACACACTAACGTCCGACAAAATCGATCATCCGGTGCGGCTCAAAAAACACAACCGTACCGATTCTCTGCCGACCGGCTGTTCGCTATTCCAAGAACCGCTGAAAATCGGTCACACGAGGACCTGGTCGACGCCACTAACGGGTGACGAGTTAGATAGAGCGATTCTAGAAAAATCGTTGATCCATTCGTCGTGTAAAGTCGTCAATGGGAAGGACATTTTTCCGACGAAGAAGACGTCAGGCAGCAGACGGGCGAGCACCGGCCAAAGGTTTCCGAAACTGTCGCCGGCGCATACGAAGAGTATGTATAAACGACACCGCTTGACTTAACCAACGCATCGCACATACTAACTTGGGTTGCCAGATCGAAAAACTGCATGAGATAATTTTTTTTAGAATTTTTGTTTTGCAACCTGGCGACTCTGTTTCGTTTACTTTGCGGTTTATTTGTGTGTGCGCTTGAATTTACATAGAAGAATCCAGCTTGGAGCAGTAATGCATGTGCTTTGTTATTTTTTACGTTTTGCGCTTGCGTTGTTTTTTGTGTATTTTTCTTTTCAATAAACTGTTTTTTATTATTATTTTATTTTGTATTTGTTTCCGACATGTCTATTGAATTCGACGTTAAAATGTTTTAAATTTTTTTTTAAATATTTTTTGAATGCGATCAAAACTAAAAGGGGTAATGTAAATTTCGCTTAGTTTCACGAATGAACCTGAATAAATAACTTTGGTTTTAATATGAAACCTAAACAGAAATAATCCTAACATTTTAGAATGTACATATCTAATTCTTAATTCTACTAGTAACTGAATGAATGCCCCTAAAACTAAATCCTTTTCACTCGCCTAAAATATCCCACTGCATCTACCATCTACGTGAATGTTATTCATAACATTAAATAAATCTATTTACATTAATAAAATTATATATCTATTATATAAATGTCGCGAATGTATGTTTCTTCTTGCTAGGATATTTTGTTTTCAAGGAATATCTTTAAAGCTTTTGTCCTTGTCTAGCTTCAGATACATGTCTGTGATAAAATAAAAAAATTTCCCAATATATAATATTTCCGTTACAAAGTGCTTTTGCTAATCTATGTTTGGGTTATTTCATAAATATGAACAAAAATATGAAAATGAAGAAATATTTTTTTAGCCAATTTGTATAACTTATGGAAAGATCAATGCTTGAAATGCGACCGCAATTTATCTAGCTTTATTCCAGCTAAAGCAAAATCATGCTTTTTAAGAATGTATATAAAATATAATATCAAATGTATAAAGCTATAAATAATAAATATTATAATATGGATTGCCAAATAGACTCCATTTGGGTACTAATACTAAATTACCTTCCGTCACCTGTAAATATAATCCTCGTCGATGAAAGCAAGAATCTATGTGCATATTATGTATGTGTTCGTCAAGTGCTAACCGGAATCCTACAAGGCTTTGGCTGTTAACTCGTACAGTGGTCTACAATAAGAGGATTTTGTCCACAGATTCGAGTGCGTTGAGGAAACGCTGCGAAACGATGCCGTCTCGTACTAGTCTCTCGTATGAACCCGAGCGGTTGCCGTCGCGGGATACGGATATTGACGGTAGGAAATTAAATTTTATTGGTTTTTTAGTCATCGGGCAAAATTGCACGGTGTGTTTTGATGTCTCATAATGTTTGGTAGTGGAATTTTACAATAATTTTACTTATCTATTTGATTTATTGTATCGCCAAAATTAATTGGTTATAAAAAGTGGGTTAATCAAGTTGTCATTAAAACAATCAATTGGACCAAAGCTATTGACAAGTAAAAGATCTTTATTTTTTTTATATATTTTAGGTTTGTGTCTGAAGAATTGTAAGCAAATGGTATGAATGTTTTTCCATTAGGGTTGGACTCGTCACGCGACGACATCGATTCAATATCGGAGTGGTACCGGACGCCGAGGATACCGGAGGAGCCGGACTGTTGCGATATCATGTCGAAGGACTTCATGAGGTAGCTTGTATTTAAGATGGTTACAGCAATGTCTCTTAAAACTGGGCTAAATCTTTTTCTCTTAAACGGAAAGATGAAATGGGGTTTGCTCCACCCCTGCGCCAATGAAATTCAGTAGTTGAATGTTGCATACATTTCTCTGACTTTTGCAGATTTAATTCGAGATATTTTAGATCATATCGTATTTGGATTATTATTTGCACGATATTTTCCTGTGTTTAATAACTATATAAAATGATGCATTGAGTTTGTTAAAATATTTGACGTTTCACGTTGGGTACCCAAACAAAAAGCATGATACCCAAAAATAATTAAATTTCATGTTAAAACAATTTTTTATTTATGTATGTACAGCATGACAACGCGCGGCAGCTCGATAGCGCACTCGCGCACGTCGTCGACGGGCGCGGACGAGCCGGACGCGTGCGAGGCGCCGCCCGACGGCTACCTGCCCATGGCGCCCGGCCACGAGCCGCTCGGCCTCGTGTCCTCCAGCGGCTCCGTCTGCAGCGGCACGCCCTCCACCGACCCCAGGTTCAGGTGCGTCACATGTGCCCTTACTGAGCTCTCCTTTTGAATAGATATGAACTCTGATGAGGTTTCACAGAGATGGTACCAAGGTTGCTTAGACCATCTATCCGATTAAGAGTTTTGATGTAGCGCGATCCGTACCTCAACTAGCTGGCCACAGTATAGCGTAAGCGGGTTTACATCCCCATATCTCGCGAATTTTTGTTAGCATTAGAAGTTTACAAATTAAAGACTAGGTATATCAGCCAATCATGTTTATAAGTGTGCTGTGTGCACATTCTGTTCGCATCGTGGAATCTGTCGTTTGACACCACTGTTATTAATAGATACATTATACTGATCTTCAGTTTATACTTTAAGCAAGGTACTTAAGTCTGTTTTCCCCCCAGCGAGTACCAGCTGGAGCCGGCGACGGCGCACATCTCGGCCGAGCGGTCGACGCGCGCGTACAGCGTGGGCTCTCGACCAGCGGCCACTCGCCCGGAGCCCGCTCGCCTGCGGGCCTACAGTGCCGGCGCGCGCCGCCCGCCCGCCCTGCACCACCACCACCACCACCTGCCGCGGGCCTCTGCTGATGATCTCATGGAGCTCGACTTCTCGTCCAACTCGCCCGCGCCCAAGGTACTGTGCCCCACTTCTAACGCGTGTTGGTACTGATCGCGAACACGTTGCGCGGGTCTCGCCCGGCGCGACTCGCCCTGAAACCGCGCTGCACCACCACCACCTGCCGCGCGCGTCTGCTGACGACCTCATGGAGCTTGACTTCTCTAACTCGCCCGCGCCCAAGGTACCGTTATTACCAGCATCGTCACCTGCTGCGAACGACTACCACTTACTGTTATATAAATACTGGAGGATTACAGGTGTGGGTTTTTCGGAATTCAAGTGGTAACTGACTGACGAAACGCGCATTTATTTTATGCTAACATTTATTACCATAAAGAGTTTATAGTCAACTCTATATTTTAATAAATTAAAATTCTTATTAAGTTATGACAATAACAAATTGGTCCTTCGAGCCAAATTCTGTTATAATACTAAGGAAGTTTAAGTACATTTTTTTTCTATTTCTTAAAAATGCAATTAAAACGCATTTCAATGCTATCTTTTTATGCTTATTACTCTTTGATTAAAATATTTTCCTATAAAGAGAAATGTAAACGCAACTTTTCTCCCCAGGTGATAGTAGCGCGAACCCCACCCGCCGCCGGCTTCATGGAGCCTCGCCGCAACGTGGACGAGTACGTCGACATGTCGCCCCGCAACGCCGGCTACGTCGAGATGCGGCCCGGCGAGCCCCCCTCCGCCGCCTCCACGCCCGACGGCTACGTTGAGATGAGCTACGGCCGCGCCCCGACCCGCCCCATCGCCATTTCCACCCCCCGACAACCCCCGCCCCCCGTCGCCGCCTCCCCCGACGATCGCAGGCGACGCCGCGAACCGAGAACACCGCTCGGCTCGCAAACTCTCTTTCACATGTCCATGGAATCACCCTCATCCCCTCCAGACGACATCCCCGAACCCGACGACGATCATCATTACCTAAGTACGGTGCGTGAGATCTCAGAGGACGGGCGTAGGAGTCCCGAGCGCTCGGACGAGGTGTCGTCGTCGCCGCAGTACGTGCAGCTCGCGGCGCCCCTTCCCATAGCGGGGGCGAAGCCCGAGGACGACCTGCCCGCCAACCCCACCGCCGCCAAGACTATCGTGTGCCCGGAGGATATTAGAGGTAGGTTGGCACTTGTGAGCTATAGATAGATTTAATTGAGCATCCGTCATTAAATCTAACCTTGTTTTATCCTTCCGCTTAATAAGAGAAGAGACGTATACCCAGCAGTGGAATATTTACAGGCTGTAACAATTTTTATAAATAATAAATAATAATAATAAATAAGAGCCGAGATGGCTTAGTGGTGCGAACACGTGGATCTTAAACAAAGGTCACGGGTTCAAACCCTGGCTAGCACCGCTGGATTTTCAAGTGC
>DVXP01004813.1:0-10045 GCA_018235645.1 Junonia grisea
TTTATGGGTGTAATACAAAGCAAAATTGAAATTCAAAATGCCTATTAAAAGGCAAACAATACAACAATAAAACAAGCCTAATGGTTGGGTTTATGGGATTTACTTATAACTTGTAAGCAAGCGCTTAATTGAGCAAACTGGTTTGCTCAAGTAAACGCGAAATTATTCAACAAAATTTTGTTTTGCTTTCGCTACTAAAATGTTTATAGCTTTAAAAGTACCGCACTACTTTATTTTATTGTGATTAATTTCTTACATTTATAAGTCAAATAAAAGTAGTAGCCCAATACCACCCTCTTATCGACGATCAACGAAATTTACCTACTTTTTTATATAAAAAACCTACTACATATTATAATGGTTAGTTCTTAAGTCCACTCTAGTTGTATATAAATTGATCATGTTTCTCAGTATAATTGCGAGTGATTCTAGACTAGGTGACTAGGTAATAACTTCATTTGAATCGCGAAGAGAGCGATTACTCAGACAGCCTAAGGCTTAGACATCTATTAACTGGTTAATTTCAGTTGACGTGCAACCTTGTTTCTGACAACTGTGAAGTCAAGGAATTTGCTACTATGTTTCAAAGTTACTGTTTCTAAACGGTTTATTTTTTTCCATTTTGCTAAAGAAAACGTCTAAAAATTGTTTATTATTAAAATCTTGTTAAGACCTGAATTTTCATAATACTTTCTACACATGTAGTGGAAAATATCGAAAAACAAAATCGTTTTCAATACACTTTTACGAGTGTCTAAGGGACCAGATTAATCACAATGAGTTTACATCAGGGTAAATATCTTTTATATATGTATATAATATATATAATATATCTAAGTAGAGAGGTCTTGAGTCACCACAACACATAAATCTCTTTCATACATGTATATATGTACTATCTCTTTCATTTATAATCTATATACTTCAGCAATCTGGTAAAAAAAATCTAAGTGTAGATGCACCTTACTCAGAGTAATGATAGTATGACGGCATTACCAGTAGCGATACAAAGACTATTTTTGAAGAGATTGATGACAAGAATATCTGTGTAAAGCATCTACATATCTGTATTATCCGACGTTTTTATCGTTTTATTACTATTTTTATAGCTTTCTCGAATGTTCTGAAAGTCCGCTTTTCAAATTCTATGTTAAGTTTTCTTTAGGTGACGTTATACTTGATATTTTTTTTTGAACTGAAAATTCGAAATTTGTTTGTAAAATAATGGTTCTAAAATAAAAATTGTATCTTATATATTTTTTTTAATAAATCTATTGGATATATTAGAATAATACCCAGACTAAGTCTTTATTTTATTTTCAAACTTTTTCTTCTATCATATATTTTAGTAACATATTTTTTTTTTATAGAAAATCGATACTATAAAAGACAAAAATATAAATCGAAACACGGTAATATATTTTCTTAAATCGATATTCTTGTAAGAAAAACATTCGTAATCTAAACATTTTTTTGTATTGTTTTTATAACGAAATAGAATCCGACGGCTGTCGACAAATTGTTTTTTCAAGATTTCCTAAGTCCGAAAGTATTCGCATCTTCGGGAAATATCCCAACATATAATCTATTAGAATTCAGGTCATTCACATATGTCAAAAGAAACGTTAGAATAACAAGATGTGTATTTGAACTAAATATTCAAACGTAAATCTTTTGCTATTTTATTTCATCTCGGATCTCGTTTCATTCAAGATAAATCCGGACGAAACATGCTACACCGGTGTGAGCCCAGCTATAGAGAAGAGCGCGAACTAAAGATTAGCTAATAATATCCGGAAAAAAATCTTACTCTTGACGTAATTTAATGACAATTTTCCTACCATATTTACAGCATAATAGTCTTAGTATAAATATAGCATGTAGACATAAATCTTCTTAAAACGTATACCCTACATAGATATGAAATTCACAATCAAGTAATATCATTTTCACAAAGTGCGTACTTGAGATTGTGGGCCATGTGACGTCACAATGATAAAATGCTGAACACGTAACAATGCGGCTATTCAAAGCGATAGCTCTCAATTGATATTAATGATCGTTTAACGACCTTCACTTTGTTAAATTATCGAGAATTTGGTCCGTCAAATGTACGAGTGAAGGTACACATGGTTAAAATTGTTACTTTTGATGTAATGTAATAAATACTTTCATTAACTTTCATTAAATTTAATAGACGGACATTAATAAATAAAATAAATACGTAAACTGAGCTGACTAATAACAATAATTTTCTCATGTTTATTATTTCTTTTTATATCCCATGTTTAATACGCAAAACATTGCGTATTAAAAAGGCTAATGTCTTACATCTAAATATAACGTAACCAACACACACAAACCATCTACAACACAACTTATTTCCTAACCTAACAATATTAACTAACACACACAAACTCCACAACACAACGTATTCCATAACCTAACAATATCCTCAATCATATCTCGGGAGAAATCTAAATCGTTCCAACAATTTCCTTTACAATTTTCGCAGTACAACAAGCACGCGTGTTAACAATTGTGTTCCCTGCCTATAAAGATTACAACACAGGTTTTCTGCCTAAAGATTACAGTGAACAGGAGGTGCCTAAAGATTACAGTGACTGTAAACATAAGGGTTACGTGCGGTTTTACGCGTACTTGAGCATTGACGGGCTTCATGGGAATTTTATTGCATTGATATTGTGTTGGTTTATGATTGTGTTTAAAGTTTATAAAGATTTTTTTTCTTGTAACCATTTACCTACTTAGCTAGTATGAGCGAAAATATGTAAATATGAAAATGGAATTGAATTTCACTTCTTGTGTACATTGTAATTTATTTGTTTAGAAAAGATTAAAAATTAGATCGTAATAAAAAATATATTTTGGAAAATATATTTAATAAAAGTCTGAAAGGTAAATAATTCTAAAATAATGCAATAATTATTTAAAAATGAATTATCTACATTAAAATCTTTAATTCAGTTTTTACTTCGAAATTCAGTTCAAAGACATTAAACAAAAACTTGCAAAACGTTAGTCTAGATACTTTAAACGAAATTGCGCATAGACAATCTAGAAAAACAAAACAAAAGATACATAGAGCTATCAAAATCAAAATGGCATGGCGTAGGTATCATTTGTTGCATTTCGCGAGATCATCAAAATGGCTGATCGCTAAACCACAGACTATATACAAAGGAAGATTATATTATTTCCGGTTAGATTTCATTTATGGTATGGTTATCGTGTCCTATCTGCATTATCTAATATAAATTATAATAGTACATATATGGAACGCGGAAATTTTCTTTTATGTGTTAACTTGTGATAAGAATTAATTCAGTCTTGCTTTTGTGGTTTCGTTCTAATACTGTTAATGTGAGATTTAAGATGAATAAAATAATAAGAAATAATATAGAATAACCTACATACCAATATTTTTAATATTAAAGAAACCCTTTTCGCCACTATCTGTTGGTGTAAAAAAATTTACAAACATTTTGCGACATTAAAAAGATAAAACAAAAAAGGAGAGGTTTTCGGGAACGTACTGAAATTTAATGTACCTTGCTTAATTAATAATCTAGACTAAAAGAAACCGCATCTTCAGTATTTTCAGTGGTGTCTAGTTTTTGCGTGATGCGCGCTCAGTCACGAAATAATTACAATTTTATTATGAACATGACTGTTAGGTTGGTCTTTAAATATAATTATGTTTAAATAACTTCATAAACTGTTATATTATTTAATCACGAGTGCCTTATAATAATGAGGCGCCGCGATTCGAGCAGATTATTTTTATTAGCTATCAAAATCCGTGCGAAAACAACCATGCAAATCTCATTTAATTTCGTTATCGATCGAATGAAATCGAAATTTAGCTTTTTTTATTAAAAATAATAAGTCTGTTTTATATGTTAAATAAATAAAAATTCGAACAGGTTCTAAAAAATTAATCCGCATAGAGAACGTGTGGGAAGTGTACATATAATTGCACAGATATTTCATCTTCGCGTGACTGACAAATGTATAGATATAATAAAATCGTAACGGTATGTCTGAACAAGAAATCTGAACACTAATTACTCTACCAGTGGCTAAAGATAGGAATGAAATTAAAGTGTCTGTTTGTGGTTCTCAAATAAATACTTTAGCTGAGATTATACTTGCTTACTTCATGATAATGGCGTTTTGCGTTTTGAAAGAGTTTCGTGTCATTTAAATAAATATTACTGTAAATTAGAAACGATGTATGTTTCTTGACTGTAAACCTGCTGAAGTAAATATGATGTTGAAATAAAACGGCTTTAAACGGATTTAAATCGCGTATATTAATTATTTTTATCATCCCGACATTTCGAGCACTTTACAGCGTTCGTGGTCACGGGTAGACTGAATATGATGTTTGTGACAATCTTTAAATAAGCCCAGCAAGTAATGCTGTTTCAATTTTTTCCTTTACGGCAAGGGAGATTGCCCTGAAACGTGTGCTATATATGAAAATATCACATTTTCAACAGTTTTAATGTATTTTAGGCATATAGTCATTTTACAGTGTACTTACACTTTGGCAACAATGTATTATTTTAAATTTAATTTTAAGAATTGTCCACACTCTAGAAGTTTCGCACAATATTGGGTCGCTTCCAAAATATTTCTTTGATAATATTTTTGACGGAAATTCGGTCATTTTAATGTTTTGACACTAAAACTGGAATGGTAATGACATTCAATGTAAGGTCAGAAGCTGGCTTAAAAATAAGTAACAGGAAAATGTTACGCTTGCGATAAATGCGAAAGTTTCAATCAGTGTTTGTTATATACTTCTTTATGCTTTAATTTCAAATAACTCAAAGGATCCAAAAAGAAAATAATTAAGGTGTATTGGATAAATGAAAAAATTCCGAAAATTCCTTATGTGCGCAAAATCGCACAGACAGTAATAGATAAAGGTACATATCTAAGATCTCATTATACTGTCGGTCTGTCGGATAGTTCATTGCCATCCATTACATGAGTGAAGGTCGTAGTTGCAATTTCCGGTCATAGAAGATATTTTTACTTTTTTATTTTTTATTTGACTTAGTCATCTTTATATAGTCTGCCAAATTAGTTTTCTTTGCTCGTAAAACGGTCGCGCTTTTTGGACAGAATAATCAAACTCTCTTGGCATATAAGTATGGTTCATAAAAAAAAAGTTTTATTATCTATGGTTTAGCTTGAATTATTTTTGTTAAAAGACACAGAAACTTTATGGGAGTTTTAACGATCAATACGGGTACGGAGCAGCATTTTAATGTTTATAGCAAATTTTTTTACACGACTTTTTTAACGACTGGTGTTTTTTATGAGATCGTGGGTGTTATTTTTCACACTTTTTGTGTTTTTTTTTGCGTGTGTTTGTTGTTTCAGGGAGATGTGAAAGTTCACGTGAGGTCAATGGGATGGCCTCGTCTTCTCGTGTGAACTGTGTGAAAAGAGACAAGGCCAAATGGGTTTGATATAATGATTTTGCTGAGATTAATATTTTTTGGGTGATTGTAACCTTATTTACTTATAAGAATTCGAACTTCAATAGATAATTATATCATGAATAGTCATTAATCACGTTGAGAACTACAATCAAGGATAAGGAAAGGGCACCAAATTCCAAGGCATTTTAAAAAATGGCACCTAGATCCAAGGAATTCGAAGAAACGACTTAATATATTATAAATTAAAACTTGGTTATAAAGTTATAATATACCTTTTGTCTTATTAATATTTTTCGATATAGCTACTAACCGGCTCTTGTGAATTCATTTATTTATATTAACTTATAAACATACTCTCAAAATTCTATAGAATTATATAAGTTCGTATACCAAGTGCGTAAGTAACCACTGGCAGAGAGCCGAAAACGATTATCTCAGAAACTGCAGTTTTTCATTTACATTATTACCGTAATAACTGTCTTTAGCTTTCATTTGAAGAATTTAATGCCGTCTCAATGTTTGGCATGCAATTTTAGTTCATTTACAGATAATATTTGATCCTGGCTTTACTTGTAATGGTTTTAATGCTATAGTTTGTATGTTTGTTGGCCAAATAGGGTGTGATAATTTTGGAAGCATTTAGGCAAAAAAAGATTTTTCTTCCGACATCGGTGAAGCGGAAAGAGGTTTATGATTTTAGCTTTCTATGTATGTATATTTTTTTGTATATAGGTTTTGTACCGCTTTTTTTTTTTTTTTTTGCATGGTTACTATTTATGTATATAACTAAATTCATTCAACTGTAAAATGTTTTAAATTTTTTTTAATTGTTAAAAAGATTTCAATGAAACGATTGACACACCTTTCCTTTTATAGACTACTATTTACTTATTACTTTTAATACAATTAAAAATAAATTATTTGTCTATTTTATTAATTGTGAATGGCGGTAATCTTAATTTTTATTAATGTTTTTATTTATTACGTCAATGATTTTTCCTCGTTTAATAATTTTTAGCTATTTTGTAAACCTGTCCTTTCGGTATTTTTTTTCTACTAAATATATCGATTAATGTTAAATATTTCTACACGGGTATTGATATTTAATATAATATTTTACGTTAGCAACTCTACATTAATAATATTAAACAAGTTTTTCCAATCTATTAACTTTATAAGATTTTTTTATTAATAATGTCGTTATGATTTGGTTTCATATCTTTTTATCTACGTATAAATCATTTTACTGCCAAGTTAAGAGGTCTAATTTATTATCAATATTTTAAATATTTTTATTATACAGTATATTTAATTAAGCCATCAAATTTAAAAAAATGACACGCAATTATAACTCGTGTATAAAAATAAATATAGCACATACAAATCTCTAGAATATCATATTTTATCATATTATACGACAATTTAATTAATAAATGTATGTATGTGATCTATTTCTCTGAAACCACAGCAAGGGTAATTCTATTTCCTAGGAATAAAATGACAGGATAATGGCATTTGAAGGTTTAACGGATAGACAGACGACCTTAAGTTACTTTCATAACTTAACACGAACTTAGATAAATATAATACCTTAGATTTAATTTTACGTTAGCCTCAACGAGATTAAAAGTTAGATGAATATATCGGAATAAAAATATTTTAATAGGATTGAAATTTCGTAACCGTTTTATTTCAATATGCAGTGATCGCAAATCTAAACGTAAGAAAACAGTAGTATTTTTATTTAATTCAGATTTTTGGTGATATATCCTTTTAAACTTAATAATAAATAATGATTATTATTAATAATAGCCTGTTACAAGATACGTATCGGTTTTATTTTAAATTTCTTGAATTATTCAGAGTATGTGCATTAAATAATTGTATTTAAATGTGACTCTACATTTACTTTGGATTAAGCTCCATACCTTCTCCCTAATAGGAGAAGAGGCCTATGCCCAGCAGTGGGATATGTACAGGCTGTGTTACGTTTATTACTACATTTACTTTGGTTGTTTATGTGTCTCCAGTAGTCCTATATTATTGCGTCTTAACCATGTTTATTATTTTCTAAGAATCGATGTTTTGATTGATACGATAAATAGCAAACATATTTTGATCAACGGATAGTGAAAAACATATTATGCAGCGTAGCGTACACGTAAAAAGTAGATATCAATGTTAGATAGATAGATAGAATATACTTTATTTTAAACCAAAAATAATAAATTTATTACTAATAATATTATTATTAGTAATGTAGTAATAATATTATTATTAGTAATTCCTCGCGGTTTTGTTCACGACTGTTAAATTTTCAACTCTGAAAGAGATGTCTTTTCATATTTTTAATTGTCTTTATACTGCTTTTGATAAATAAATAAATTATCAGTAGTTGTAAATTTTGATGTTTTCTGTTCGTCTCAATTCGTCGATAAAATTCACGTGATTGAAGCTGCAAGATAAAACTTTACGATAAGATTTAAGAAAGACATAGGGAAAAGAGAATTATCACAGTTTTATATGTATTCTAAGGAGAAAATAATTATAAGTACCTACATGTCTGTGTAATGAATGAAAAAAAATGTTTTACTATTGGAAATCTACATTATCCTTGATAACCATATGTTATATTCTAAGTACCTACATGTACCTTTTATTGCTATTCTTTAATCCGTATAAAGCCCAAGCGGATTTCCCTTTACAATTATATGTAGAGTTGTAGACCCAACCCGGCTTCACACGGGTATTTTTAACATTTTTGAAACTTAATTTTTAGACTTACTTAATAGAAATGTTAAGCGGAGATAGTGTAGTTTCCCAAGAGTGAAATAGTTTTTCAGTAGTATTTATTTTGATCAAACAATCAAATCTTTCCTCCTTATAAATAATAATTATAAGTTATAATATTAGTGTAGATAGGTATATGTATATCGGACAAGGAAATAAACGTAACAATGTATAGTTATATAGGTACTTAGATATAGATTTGTCGCACTTTCGTTCCGGACATTATCCAGTTAAAACAGCCTTGCTTATATAAACCTTTCATTTTATAATATCTGATCCAATCAGTTCGTACTAAGAATTTTTTTCTTCAATATATATTTTTCAAAAAGTAATATTTTACTGTGCCTATTATAACAATATTGATATGATGATATCTTATTTAAACTCTTTCATTTCTTAAACATTTTTGTAAGATCAATCTAGTTTTAAGTTGAAATTATTTATTAAGATTCTTCTCTGGAATTCCATATATTTCGAAAGTAATTTAATTTACACTCATACAAATTCACAAAATATTTACAACTTGTGATTGTTCTAGTGCTTATCAAAAAAAGAGGTAAGTCTAGTAAATTTTCTTGGCACTGGAAAATTTCAGGTTATTTAGTTATTAAATGGTTCCAATCGATAACCGCGACTCCAGCGTAACCAATGAACGTAAAAACAGTTAGCGGATTTCTCATAACCTTGGATTTAACCGCGATTTGATATGTTTGTCGATCGGGTTAAATGTGACCCGTTACTTTTGAAACACGAGTGGCAAAACTTTTAGACCATTAAAAGACAAGAAGATATAGATTTTAAGTGTAAAGAAATCTTTGGAAGTAGGACTTAGTAAATAAAAAAAATATTTTGTGGACGGTTTTTTACTTGATTTAAATCACATTTTCATGGTATTGAAAGAATTACTTAACACACAGGAAAAATATTTTATGGTTTTTTAAAGTACTATTTCAGCGTACTTTATCAACATGAAAGTTCCGGGGAAATTTACTCTAGTCTTTAAAGTCTTAATAACAAATTGCTCTACCATACACAGCACAGCTGCATTAACAACTTAGAAAAAAACAATACATTGTAAACGTTTATACACCGCATACCTATTTATGTTAAATTATTCGTGCATATCAATCTCACACCTTTCTACAACAACAAAAAAAAAGTCACTAAAACTCACGCGTATGCCTTCGTCTCCTGCAGACGGACAACACTTTGCTTGAAGATGTCGTACGCGATTTTCGAGTACTGGGTCGAAAGGGCCAGAAGGTCCGGTTGATATTCTACTTCCTTCTGTTTCTCCTCGTTTGTCGGGTCTGTGATGATGTTGTGCTTCCTCTTCAACCGTTCGATCGCCTTGTTGGGTTTGGTAGGCGCCGGCGCCGGTTCCGCAGCAACATCGCGGGTACAAACGTTACACATTTTCACGGTATTACACGGTATCTTTCAGTAGGTACAGCTCGGGTCGCGAGTCGGTTAGTGACTGTGGCGGCGGCGAACGAGAATATAAGTCTAGTAAATTTTATCCCCACTCTTGCCGCGATAACGCGCCGCTTGCGCAGATTGATATTGGGTATTAAGGGCTGATAGGATTGTGTGCCGGGTGATTTACAGAAGATGTACCTGTGTATTATAATATTATGTTATATATCGCACCCGTGAAGAGTCAACTAACTCAAAATATCAACCACTTCTAAAATGGCCCTAATGTCTAAAGTTTTAAAGTGCATTTTCAGGTACACACATTTTTTGACTTGGTTGACTCTTCTTCTAGGGGTGCG
>DVXP01004814.1:0-10045 GCA_018235645.1 Junonia grisea
GTGATGCTTTAACAAGTGAAATATTTATTTTTACTTTGATCGTCTATAACTCGATAACCATAAAAACCTACATAGCTGTGACAATTTTGCTTTTAAATTCATTATATGATAGTACATATATATATAACGAATTTTCCCATATTTTTAAAAGCAGCAGTTTAGTGGGTAGAGGGGGGGGGCACTTGACTTTAAAAAAAATTGACATTGAAATGTCAATTTTTTTTTAGCTTTAGCTTAATACTTCGGAAATAGTTCGTAGTTCGGAAAAATGGTTTTCCCACACCTGTAATGTTGAAATATATAAACACGAGAATAATTGGCGCATGTTAATTTAATAAATCGAGATTCCGTAGTCAAAACCGATCCCCTATAGTTTCGCCATGTCTGTCTATCTGTCTGTCCGCGGCTTTGCTCCGAGACCCTTAACACTAGAAAGCTGTGCATAGGTATGAGTATGTTCATATGAATCACGCCGAGAAAGTCATACAATAAATTCTTTAAAAAAAATTGTTTTTCGGCGTGTAATGGAACATATGCAATAATCTAACCGTGGAAATGTTTATTTCTTTTTTAATTAATCATATGATTCTGGATTGAAATGTTTTCACGCAACCATAATATAACCCATATTATGGTTGCGTGAAAAAATTTCAAAAAATGTCAGCAACACCTATACGAGTGTTACACGTTTAACCGAACAAACATCTCGGTGAAGGTGGTCTTATATATCAGGATCTTAAATTATAAGTAGAGAAGAAATACCGCTGAACATGAAAATTATTCAAGATATTATTAGTAAAAATATAAAAATTATAAAACTTACATTTGCTCTTATTTAAGTCCCAATCTGGAAACCGTAATCCAACCTCCGCCGACATGGTGGTGGCAATAATAAAGATCTGCGAAAATGAAAAAAAAAATTAAAATTAATACAAAACCAATTAAATTAACTGCGTTAGTTACATTTCTACTAGTTTTTTTCCTATGACAATACTATTAGAATTTAACATATTTTTATAAATTTTTATTCAGTATTTGTTAATATTCTCGTTTTAATTATTTTATAATGAATAAGTATTACTTTGTAATCTTTAGAATTTATAAACACTACAAATGAATTTAGTAACAATTTAAATATTGCTGTTATAAATGATATTTAAATTGATATCATGGTAATTTAATATTCGCAAAAGCTATTAATATTAATAAATTATAATTATCGTTAATTGCTTACTTATATAATGAACTAACGAAAGATACTTACTAATGATTATATTCTAAATTGAGGAAATATTTTAGAATTAAGCCCGTCACAGAGTTGGCTATAATATGTATTAATATACCGTACTATAATGAAATTATAGCAAGCTACCACAGACTGAAAAATATATATATTTTGCCTTAATTTGTATGGTGGCCGTCTATATAGTAATATGCAAAAATTTATATTACCATAGTTAAGTGTGCGGTCACTCGAAAATTTGTATAGAAAATGTATAGTAATATACCTAGCTTTAAATAAATAAATATATATATATAGCTAAGTGTGTGACGGGCTTTACTATTTATATGATATAACACGAAAATGACAAATGAACTTTAAAGTGAAGATACATTTTTAGCTGAATTTGCATTAGTTCAAATGTCAATTTTTCATGTGAAGTTTGTATAAAGAACTTTTTTTTTTGAAGTTTGAAAGCAAATAAAAAGACCAATCCGATGCAACTAGATCCACAGAACGTTTATCATTCTACTGTGTTTAGTTTCACAAAAATATTCAATAACAATATAAAATTTATATAATATATAATATAAAAAAATATAACAAGAGAGGCTTACATTCAAATCGCTATTGATGAATTTGAACACAAGGTTACCACAAGATGGCTGACTACCGTTCGCCACTGTGGTTGCGATTTCGATTCCCGGTAAAAGTTCGGGAAAAATGCTACTTAAACGGGGTTGCAACCAGACGGCATATGAGATGCATACAAGTGTGACGGATACATGAATAGATGCTAAAATAAGCTTTATTTGATTATGAATCTGACTATAATCATAATATAAGTATCTCGCCGACAGGCCAAGACAATATCCAGCATAGGCTGGATGTCAAGCGTGGACCGTTGTGGGAGGCCCTAGTCTCCTTCTGCCGCCGGGCGAGAGCCGATCTCGCCCGGCGGCAGAAGGAGACTAGGGTTCCGGGAACCACCCGCAGGCCATCTTCCCGGTGAAGCCTCATGGCCTAGGGAAGAATAAGTAGGGCATTCGGCAGTGGGTGGGTGAGGGTCACACGCATCCATTTTCTGCACGCGTACGGTGAGTGCTATAGTAGTCCCCTGACCTTGTTAATGTTACCTTTTTAGGGAAGGATCCATTGGTAAGGACAGAGTGAATAATAAATAAGGTAACGAACTTTCTGAACCTTACTCCCACCTTTCTTCTTAAAGCCAACAATGCATTTGTGGCTTTAGTACTGCAAAAATTTGAGGGCGGTGGTGATGACTTAATTTGTTTACCCGCAATTTATCTTTATACATAAAACTATTTGGTAGGAATGTTCGTAACTAATTCTTTACTTTTAAAAGAGTGGATCAATTTAGATTATTTTTTTTGTACATTTTAATCGGTCATTGGATGGTTTGAACAAGTAAAGACCCGGTAGGTAGAGCTGATGGTGACAAAGTCCTATATAATTATGATATAATAACATAGTCTTGTGTTTTGTTCCTAAGACCTATACTTATCAGTATTTTACCGGTATGTGCGCTTATCGAGGCGAATCCACACTTTGATAAAGAACAACAAAAGAAATGCCGTTTTTAATGTAGCGATACGCGCCACCCACTATGAGTTAAAAGTATTTTGACAATGCTTCGCGAAATGGTATACTATAAGTTACTGACAAAATGTTTATCATGATCGGATGTAAGGTATGTCAGCGCATTTATTAACAAAAGTAATTGTCAATAACTTTGTTATTGTATATTTTGTTATTTAATAACAAACGTGTTTTCCTTTTTTACTCCTTAAAAGGACGAATTACATCAAATTCTGCGCCTAATGGATCTCCATCAAATATAAGTTGGAGACTTTTTTGATGTAGATCCACTGGTAGTGTTCCAGAAACATTATCACGCCCTATTATGCTCAACCTCGACTCAATTTTTTTTTATATCAAGCTATGTGTCAATATATACTAAGTACTACACACATATGTGAAAAGGAAATATTTGATTGTTTGTTTGTTCGAATTGAATTGGCTACCGATGGATTGAACCGATTTGAAAAATTCTTTCAATGTGAGGAAACTACACTACCTTCCGAACTTAGGCTATATTAAATTTTGAAAAAGCTAGCAATACTAGCGTGAAGCCGGGTTCACGCTAGTATTGCTACTGTATGATAAAGAGTGTCTTTGTAATGATAAAAAACATATTTTATTATGAACAGAAATTAGTATTAAAGGTCACTTTTTGTACGTATCAATGTTACTTTAAACGTCGTATTATAGAAAGATAAATATTACAAAAAAAGTTATTAAGTTTTTGTTATCTGTGTGTAAATTACCTATTTGAAACGTAGGTACATATATTCGATTATTAAATATTGATATATGCGATTATGTATATAGAGATCGGTTTAATAATAATGACGTTCTTTACTTGTGTCGTTTAATTAATGGGTATTCAGAGTGTTTACTGGTTTCCTTTAAGCAGCATCGTGAAATATGGTCTATCCCCCACATTAACCTAGTAAAATATAAAATAATTATAACTATTAATACGTAGTAGTAGAATTTATTTAATACCCCTTCTACAATCAATCTATTTGCAATATTTATAAAACCGTTGTCTCGAATATGTCGTAGTTGCCTTTACCTTACCAATTTTTTGTTTGTGAATTAAATGCTTAATTTGTTTTTTCTAATTTTAATTTATCCAAAAAATGTCACCGACGTACCAAATTAAGTAGTAGGAATTATAATTAGTGACGTCAAACGAAAAGCCACAATAAATTAATTTAAGTAACTTTTAACTACTTCGTGTAATAATTAATTATACAAGTATTTTTCTTGTTCCGTTTAATATGGAAACGGAAATACCTATTTTTAGCCGATTGATGACGTTGAAAAAAAAACATGGTTACTCAATTTGTTTTTTTTTTATTAAGTATTTTCATGAAAGTTGATTAAGAGTCAATCTAAGAGATTCCCAAAGTGTGTTCTGGGGAATATTATTTCGTACATGTATGTATGTACTAGATTAAATTATGCCACAGTTACAAAAGTGTTTTTGATAGGGGTAAAACTCAATTTAAGAAGTTGAAAACCATGCGACTTTGTCGGAAATGCTTAAAAACGATCATCTTTAATGTGTGCTTATTTTTTTTACTTTAAATTAATGAAACAAAAAGGTCTTATCAATTGTTTGATGTGGGGTTTCGTAAAATAAAAGGTACGCCGTTTGGTCATTGGTATTCCGTTGTTGTAAAAGTTTGAGAACCTCTGGTCTGGTCAGCAATTACCTTATAAGCTGATTTGATAATTGTTTTATTGATGAGAGATTTACATCTGTTAGAATTATTTACGTACTAGGTTTACAAAATTTTATACCAACTTATTTAATTAAGAAAAAAATATCGAAAGAATTCAAACAAAATTCATTGTCAAAATATCATTTAACTTACTAAATTAATAACTCCTTTTATTTTTTACCAAAAATGTTTTTAAAATTTCGTAGATTTTAATAACTTTTAGAAATATTAATTTCCGTGAGATGTACGTAAACAATAGAACGTAATTGTATAATCTTGGGAAAATATCGTGAATAAAGTTTTTTTTTGTCATTAGATTTCAAGCAATTCGTGTAATTTATTTATATTTTATTAACATACAATAGATGTTATATGTTTCAAGATTTTCTAATACCTTAAAATTTGAATCAGATAAGATTTTTCTAAAAAACTATTATACTATAAGATCATATTTACTAGTACCCTTACATAGCAAAAACGTCTCTACTTTGAAAAAAAATACATATTTTTTATCTTCACTCATAAATGTTGTACACTAAGTGAATATCAAAAACCATCTTTGGATTTACGTATCTATTAGAAGCTTGGCACATACTTAAGCTTGGTGCCTCCCTATGCCCCAATTCAAAGGCCGCATTTTGCCCTATTTTAAATTTTTCCGACCCAAGAATTGTGCCGCCATAAACTCAGGCCTATCGTACTTTGATAAGTACACCACCACCACCACATACATCCGTTTGACCAATACACAGTGACGGATTTTCTTTAAGGCTAAGTAGACATGTGCCTAGGGGCGCAAGTGTACGAGGGGGCGTGCGGTTAGGATTGTAATATGCAAATATTGGGGTGGACAGCCTTTTTTAGGCTAATATGGCATTATTATGATAGGGTAAGGAGGGTGTCGACCTTTTTTTCGAAATGGGAATTCTATGAAAGGGTAAGGATGGTGTCGTTCTATTAAGGGTGATGTTGGTCTGGGAGCGGGTGGCAAACATTTCCGCCACTCATTAGCGGATTAATAATGGCGGAATTGCTTTTCACCCATAGGGACTGAGACAAATATCGCCCTAAATAGGTCGACATCCAACTTATTACCCTAAAAATGTCATCCATCAACTCCACCCGCACGCACTTGGAGCACTTGCGCCCTTGGGCACGTGCCTATTTTGCCTTAAGGATAATCCTCCACTACCGCCACTGTTAATCCGTCACAGCCAATACAAATGTTTGTCACGGGGGATCGAACCCGTGACCACTTGAGTCAATTTGAATAACCACTAAAAACCTGTTGTCGTCAACGTAAAAAATGAAATGCGAAAGACCTATATACATAGTTTGAATAAAAAAAAAAAATAATAATTAAATATAAAATCTCAAGAATTTCTCATTTATATTTTAACGATTTAACAGTTTATATGGAGCACTTATTTACAATTTAAGATCTTATATCGAATATAATATAGAATCCTAGAATTAAGTTATGTTAATTAAATCGCCACAATAATTAACATTTGTCAGCTGCGACCTAACCCAAAAATAGATTTTATATACTTTCATTTATTAAAAACAGATTGTCCGGTGAAAATCACTACATAACGCCAATAAGTACTATAATATGATTGCAAAGTATGAAGTATTTTTTATTAATATAGTTTTGCTTTTTCTAAATAATAATTAACGGATTTTAATTTAATTGAATTGAAATTAATTATCTAACAATTTAAAATAATAAATTAATAATTTCCTTTTAGTATAAAAACCTATATATTTTTTGGTTTAATTAAATCAACTAATAATGTGCTATGCATAAAATAAATGAATTCCTAATTGATCCAACCCTTAAAAAACAAAATTTTATAAACTTTAATAACATTAATAATTTTTTGACTTAATATTAAAATATATATATATATATATATTTTATTAGTTGAAATAAAAAAATAAATATACCATAAATTTAGGGACTTACCTGATTATCTGAAAGAGGTTGTATATGTCCACACAACGTAAATTACAACACAGGACTGATACGAAACATCACCAGGAGTCATTAAAAAATATCATTAACTTTAACGCATAGAGTGTATGCTATGAAGCAATACTCGACTGTTTATGATCGATTGTTGTTAATTCCTACGGATTTTACTTTTAAAAAGAATATAAATTTATTTTCAAGGGCAGTACTATTCACAGATTTTTTAGATGTTGACATCTAATTAATGCAGGGATCATTGTCAGTGATTGAAGCCGTGACCGTCGCGGGTTCGCTTCCCAATGACAAGAATGGATCTGAGGGATGTTTATTGTGCTCTCGTTGTTTGTTTTGGGTCTTAATAGTGGCAATATCGAATGAAGAGTTTGGACCCGGATTGCCACAGGTGAGTGGAGGGTGAGACGACACTTTGCCCCCCTGAGTCGAGCTCCGCCGGCCACGAGTGGAACAACGCACGGGAGGGGCAGCGGATGCGCATGCGAAAGTGGTCCCGCAGCTTCTACGTTTCCGTCCTGATGCAGGGGACTTTGCAAGGGTTTTAGTTAGTAAAAATATATATCTAAAGGGTTTATTAGCCACGAGATGTTCATGTAATATTTAATATAGAGTTTAAAATATATAATAAAAATATAGTAAAATATTTTTTGAATAAGGAGGTTAACACTACATCAAATGCATTTGGATACTTATTGTGAATAATCTCCTTCTTTTTTAAGTCAATTTAATGGATAATATTGATTAGTTATTAATATTATTATTATAACCTGTGGCCTGTGCATAAATTTAAAAACATTACAAATACTACAGAAAAATGTTAATTGATCTTTAAAATTTCTTGAAAAAAATTGCTATAGTTCAAATTAACTTAATCTATATTATTTACAAAGTTAACAAGAATGTCCGAGAAAACAATTAAACGTAATTAAAAAATCCATAAATAATTACTTAATTTTATTAAATGTAACGATACTTATATACTTTGCAATCATTAATTGCAATTAAATAACTATTAATTATTACAAGCAGTTCAGAAGGGAATAATAATACTTACCACCAATAATTAATAATTATACATGTCACTATTCCAGTCCTACCTACAATTTTATATCCCTAAATCGCTATGTCCTCTGTCTTGACATCAACAACGGTCTCTGGGCAATCAACTAATCGTATATTCCCAATTGTTTCGCTAACACTATGCTAATTATTTTTGTATGTAATGCTTTGTTCAAAATGGACATATTTAAATTACATGGTTGCAAATACACATGATACACTAAGAAAGTTATAAATAAATAACGCTTCACACTCAACGGCACGCCTGTAAGATCAATGGATCTTGTGTCGGGAGTCCGGAACACAGACACACACAGACCATGACATACGTCACGAGTGGGGATCGAACCCGCGACCGTTAGCGATACAGTGCATTGCAGTGATCACTGCGCCAACACTCGTCAAAAAAACAATAACTCTACAACCTCCGTATAACGAAACTGGAGGCAAAATACCAAGCATTTCGTAAGTATATGTACTTTGAACATTATAAGTATACAGGTACTTTGAACTAAAATTTGTTATAAGAACACAAAAAATGCTGACTAATAAAAGGAAACATATTTCAGTGAAACAGATTTTACGATAAAACAGAAATCTTAAAAAATAGACTGTATTTATATTAAACTTTAACATGAAATCAAAAATTCGCGACACACCGAGATTCAAACCCGTACCTTCCGCCTTGCCGGGACAGGTGCTATAGCCGTTGAGCTATGGGCCGCATCGCACGCTGTGACGAATTTCTTTATCTGATAATGATTCTAATAGACGGTCTAAGCGACCGCGGTGCCGTCTATGGAAGAATCTTTGCAGAGTTCCTAACTAATCAAAGATTCATTTTACAATGAATTCTTTGACGAGAGCTGCCATGCTATTTTTAATTATTTATTTTATTATTTCGTGTTATTCCACACGTGGGGAAATAATATTAAACTTTAACATCAAATCAAAAATTCGCAACACAACGGGATTCGAACCCGCACCTTCTGCCTTGCCGGGGCAGGTGGTCTAGCCGTTGGCCCATAGGCCGCTTCGCACACTGTGTCGAAATTCTTGATGTGATGATGATTCTAATAGACGGTCTAAGCGACCGTGGTGCTGTCTATGGAGGAGGTGCTCGCAGTATTAAACAATGATTATGCACTGTATAACACAATGACAAGAGAAAAGCAACACAATAATAGTAGGTATAATGAAGTTCTATCCTCTTTAAACATTAAATGTTTATAATACTATAATATATAGTCTAAGATTGGGATATATAACGACCTTCACTAAGATGTTTATTTGATTAAATTTTATATTAAATTTATGCATAAGGCAAATACATCGCATATGGGTTGTATAAAAAAATACAGTCCAGGATATAAATATTAAAAAATATATATTAAGAAACTTAAGGTCCTTTAAATTTGTTTATTTAAATCATAAAATCTTTGGCAGATCTAGCGGGACCCTGGCATACAACGACGTAGCCGGGAACGTATAGAGCTTATAATTAACCTTCAACAAAATTGTAAAAATGTTAATTTTGTTATTTAATCAAAATACTACAACGCAAAAGTTTGAATATTAGATTGACAGCGACAAGTAAGGGAAGATTATGCAACCCTTATTAAGGGTATTCATTTTCTTTTTTAACCCCCGACGCAAAAAGAGGGGTGCTATAAGTTTGACGTGTCTGCCTGTATGTCTGTCTGTCTGTCTGTATGTCTGTCTGTCTGTCTGTCTGTCTGTGGCATAAAATGAAATGGGGTATCGAATGAAAGGGCTTGTTGAGCGTAACTTGTATATTAGATAAAGAATTTAAGGTCCTCGAGTCGGTTCCTCATGTCATATTGAATACGATGTCGGGGGTTTAATAAATTTTTCAAATTTACACTTGTTAGTGTATAAAATTAAAATTAAAATTAATTATTTAAAAATTTAAATTAAAATTAAAAATAAAATCTCAGAATGTACTGATGTTTCTTTAATGACAACGTTTCAGCCAAACGAGACAATCTTTTAAATTTCAATTCTGTTGAAACTAGTTGTAGTAACAGTATTCCGACCTAACTTAGGATTGAAATCGAGTTTTGTCTGTAATGTAACCGAATATTTGATTAAATGTCAGTGTTAAAATACATACGTCACTTACTCACTTATTCTAGAGATGACTAAAAGTATACTATATTATACTCATGTAGCGAAGTGGATTAAGCTCTAAATTGTTTGACTTAACCAAAGAGTATTTTAATATTAACCTATCTCTGGCTTATAAACAAACACCCTTAAAATAAATTAAAAACAATTCAAACTTTAACCCCCCAAAATATGTATATTATAGTACTAGGATCACATACAATAAAAGAGTCAGGATTAGTTAGGTTATCCACAATGAAAGTTAATGCCCCGCTTAGTAACAGATCCCTACACATAAAAGTTCTCTTTATCTGTCCTGTCGTACGGTCGGTA
>DVXP01004815.1:0-10044 GCA_018235645.1 Junonia grisea
GAGGACACTCACACATGCCCCGCGTGCTTGTAGTAGTGCAATCGTTTCGCGCCGTTGTTTGAAGCTTTGCTTCTGTAGGAGAAACCTAGTACCCACGGTATTTAAAAAAATGGCGCCTAATTCTGAGGTATTCGAAAAAATGGCTTAGTGTATAAATTCATACTTTTGTATTATTCTATAAAAGTTTAATTTAATATTAAATTAGAAATTAGGTGACTTTACCTTAAAAGTACTAATTCGAAATTCCATTAACTCTTATGACATTGATATTTTTCATATTTCCGAGTTCAATCATAACCAATCCACATCGGTGACAAAGGCCACTTAAAAATTCATTGGTATATTAAAATCGCATCTTAGACGATAACTTCTATTCCGACCTTGATCTATCCTGCCGAGCGTATTCCATAGAGCAAGGATGGCTTTAAACAGGGTTGATACGACATCTGTGTGTCGAAACTGTACAAACTGAATATCCTTTAAAATATATTTTTATAAACAAAAATCAATTTATCTAATTGGAACATTAGTCCATCTTAATTACACAGAATGTTTGCGTTTTACTTTGAGTCGTAAGCTATCTAATTTCTTTGATAAAAGCTGTTTATTTTTTAACGGATCGTAGTCTTACTGGGCAGGAATAATATACTAGTTTCAATTTACGTATTTGCTGTATCAACCCTGTATACTTCAGCTTTGGATTTGATACGACGCTTGTTATACTTGGACCTTTACCTTGTTACTTACTGATACTGGATTTGAGCATAACATGAATAAACGAACGGCTTCATCATCTATACGTCTATACTACGAGTAACATTTTAGAGGGAAAAGATTTGATTGATCGTCGGTTTAAAATGAATAGGCCCCGAAAATGCTTGACCGTTTTGAAAAATTCATATGCTGTAATAAGGACAAGGGCATTTAAATGTAATTTGCATCTAGCGTTTGATATTCAATATCGTTTAAAATTTTTGTTGGGAATCTACAATATTTCTGATGAACCCAGACGTTATTAAACTGTCAAAAAAGTTAGGGATACCAGTGTGAAGCCTGGGTGCTCTGCTTGTTGTACTCGTAGACTGTGAGCGCAGCTGCGTGGGATTATCCTCGGCGATATGGATTTTCTAGGTATTCTTTGAAAATACTCCTCTTCCTTTTAAAGGAACAAAGATTATGAGGTCGACCTTTTGCTGTTTTAGTTTTATTTTTCTTTAAAATTTTATTATTTTGTTATCTTTACACGCGTTAAGATTTAAAATCTTGAATATTTCTACAATTTTATTGATAACTTGCTGAACCAGCAAACGCCATGCAGCCTAACAAACAATTCTTATTTTTTTAAATACAGGGTGCCAGACGGGTCGTTTACAACTTTAGAGGATGTGATAGAGGAGATAATTTAGAATCTATTTAACGCCATTTACCTTAGTACCAAGTTTTACAGTTTTCGAGAAAATCGCGATTTTGTACTTTTTTGTAAAACTCCACTTTTCCGTCTCTAAACGCTAATAATACAAAAATGAACGCTGATATTTTTTTCTTTTTTTCTGTGATTCAGTTCTCTGATTAGTAACTTTTCCGTTTAAATAAAGGTAAGTAGCATGTCACTTAAAGGGCGATTAAAAAACAATTACTTCAGTAATTATTTAGGGCTTTTAATGCTTCTAATGGCTTGGTTCTATTTCTTTGAGATAGTCGTTAAGCAACTGATGTTAGTCAACATGCGTCTGATGATGTCTAGTTGATAATGGAGTTACAGGAGAACTCCTCAACGATTAAAGGCCCTACATCGGGAAAAACGATACTTTCTAATTGAGCAGTTGACAATAGGCCATTGTTATTTAGGTAAAGTGTAATTTAAGTTGCAGTGCACAACGCACTGAACGGGAGTTGACTTATATTCTCTATTTAAAATCTAGTCTAATTAACAAAATAGATATCACGGTTGCGTCACAATATATTTTTGTCAATTTTATGTACATTTTTAGAAATAGTAATGTTTTTGCTAGAGCCCGAGGGAGGGGGGTCACAAGGGACATGAACTCCCCCCCTTAAACCATACATGTCAACGGAAAAAATTTGGTGGCAAAGTAAAAATGCAAATAAAACATGTCAAAATCAGCAATTTTCAATATTCATGGAAATATTCTAGGTGGCTTATAAGATATAAGAAATCCTAAAGAGAGAACAAATCATTCTTGGCGAACGAGCCATTACTAAAAAAATGTTCGAAAAGATCACGCTAACTTCACAGTTCTTAAAATAGCTGATGAATCGATTTTACTTCCTTACATAAAGTAAAGCGATTGTAAGTTATAAACCCAATTATTTCTTGATCTACGATCTTTCATATTCGAGAAAAAGTATTCGTTAGCAGACAAAGTTTAACTGTTCCAGTATCTGTTGACAACAATTGGTTTGTTTAAAATATTTGTCCTATAATGGAACTTGCTGAATTGGGCGTATGGTTCATTTTTGCTTGGATCGTAGGATCTGGAGATCGATCAATTTGTTTCAATTCCAAATATCGACTCTCAGCGCTGGGTTCCAATTAAAACGTGGCGTTTTTCCTATATATCAAAGGTAGTTTTGAGCAAGCACTATCGATGTGTTTCGAACGATCGCCATTTTACATGTCGAAAACTTCCCAAATACAGTCTCTAAAGTTCTAGATGAAAGTCGAGTCAATCCTAGATACTAGCGCTGATTTATTTCTTATCAACGAAAAATAAAATTTTAATGAATTGAATATAGCATCATTCGTGAGACGTATAAGCTGCATTACGGTAGAACTTCATCTACTTCATCCATCCATCATTACATTTTTGAATTTATTTTAGAAGTAGAAAGTAAAATAAGATTAAAATAGAACTGCAGAAATCATGTACATATACCATTAAAACATTCTCTAATTTTTCAGAACCACTGTGTAATTCATTTAAATATAGGTGTACCTATGTGTACCTCAAAAAGTCCTTTGATTTGCACTGAAAGTTACCTTAATCACTCCAAATATTAATTAAACAAACTGACAATTTTTGTCTCATTATGCTAACCATAAATATGTACTGGTAGTGTGTAAACAATGTAAAAAGAAACAGTTCCATTCCTCGGCTTGAAACTTTAATTTGATTTATTTGTATAGTCCTGCTTCGTACTAATTGAATAGACTACTTAATTGACAGAATACCATTAGGAACGTCTACAAGTAACATTTTCATTGTGTAATCTTCTTTTCACAGTTAAGTACTGCGAAAACAACTGTAAGTGGCTTCCCAGGAATTTTTGTTATTTCTTTTTTGGTTGCAGTTAGTATTTCTAAAATAAAAACGGTTTTCAATAGCCGATAAACGGTGTATGGAGCTTAGTGCACGTTGAAAAGCAAGGTATTAACAGATCCCAACTGAATTTGTTCAGAAATATACAGGTTTTCTCGCAATGTTTTTCTTGTACGACCACGAGTTTTTAGTATTATTTCATGGAAGACTTCTAAGCGTACTTGGAAATACAGCGGACATACGGATGTTCTATCCGCTAAAACAGTTCTATGTCTACATAAGAGTCTCATTTGAAAAATAATCTTATTCCGCATTAATTTTCGCTGACATTTATTACATATCTTTTACTGGCCAGAATAAAAATATACTTTTTTTTATGGCAAACGAGCTGACAGATCACCTGATGGAAAGTGAATGCTGTCGCCCGTGGACATTTGCAACACCAAAAGAGCTATAAATGCGTTGCCACAAAAAGCTACAAAAAGTTATTTCGGAGCTTTGCCTACGTTTTGTTTTAAATTATATTCATTAAAAATTACACACACTTTGATTTAATAAAAATATGACTGCATTCATTGTATTTGTAGGTACGAGTATGCCCACCCATATTTCAGTAATTGTTATATTCGTTACAACGTAATATACGAGAAACTTGAATATGCTTTGCCTTTAATAATAGTAGTAATCAACAAATACTATTGATTATAAAAATTTATAATAAACTTACATCACATTAAAAGCAAAGTTATTTCATCCCCAGCAAGACCGCAAAAACGTGTAAATTATCGATTTAAATCCAGACATCAGCGTGTTGCGGGTTCACAGATTTAATACACACATATACATGGTAACCTGACCAGGAATTAACTTTTCAAAGTGCAGTACAAACAGAACTCCCATCAACTTTCCGATATGTTACGGCAGATCTATGTGTATGGGAGACCTCCCATAGTGCATATATCCTAGCTCATGTCACCTGCGTTCCGCACGCCGAACCACGGTAACGCAGTGGCAGGCGGGTGGCTGAAGTGCGCTGTGAACAAGTCGTTGTCTACGAGTACATTTCTGTGTTGCCAAGCTCTCTCCCAGTGAGGTATCTTCAGGTTGAGGTTGAGCGGGTCTCACCGTGCTTGTTGTAGCTTTAATAGCTAGTTATAGATATTGTTGCTATTTTGGATTCGAGTTTGGATCTTTCGTGTGTCGCTATGGCTACTGATCTAGATGTGGAAACTGCTGGATCTACGGGTCAGAAAAGACCTCGAGCTCCCGTGTCTTACACTTCTGTCTTCTGTTTTTGGAATTCTGTTTTTGGAAATTCACAATCTAATACGGAAGCGAACAAAAAGTGATGGAAAAAGCTAGTCGTGGTAAGACCGCCGGCAGAAGTCGGGGTACGGGATTAGCTCGAGCGCGAATGGAACACAAACAGAATTCTGATTTTTCTATGTAATAGACGGGATCTGATTTTTCTATGTAATAGACGGTCTAAGCGACCGTGGTGCCGTCTATGGAGGAATCTTTGCTGAGTTCCGACACAGCGTGCGAAGCGACTCATAGCTCAATCGGCTTGAGCACCTGCCCCGGCAAGGCAGACGAAGTGGCAAGCGTCGTTCGGACCACAAAACTTGTCGAACTAAAAATCACAGGTTTAGATAAGTTACAAACTGCCAAGTAGAGGCGGCCATTGCTCGAGTAGATGACTGTCCCGTTGAATCGGTTAAGTCTGAAGACGTTCCCTAGGCCAACGTCTCCAGACTTAACCAGGTCAGGTGGAATGGGCATGGTTGTTGTGAGATGTCCAGTATCAACAGCTAAATCGCTATCTGACGCGGGGAAGTTCTTAGTCGGATGGAGTTCGGCCAAAGTACAGGCGCTGGAGCAGCGTCCGTTGCGTTATTTCCGGTGTATGGGTGTTGGACACACTGGTGCACTTTGTCCAAATTGGACAAACCGAAGCTCGTTCTACTTTCGTTGTGGCCGCGATGGGCACAAATCATATGGTTGTACCAATGCAATGCCGGGAGACCTTTGGAGTACATTATGGGAGGGCGTAACTGTTGTCCTCCTACAATAAAAGGAAATGCGGACACAGGTACTCGGACTGCGATGAGGGAGGAAAGCCGCCTGGTACAGGAGGAAGTAGCAATCTCTCAGCTTGCCCCGAGACTCGTTAATGCTGCTGCTGCGTTAGGCAGGCTCCTGCCTAATGTAGGAGGGCCAGCCCTTGCCGACGTCTATACGCCGATATTGAACGAAGCATGGCACTGTATGGCGCTCCTATATGGATTGATGTACTCACTGCTTCAAAGAAAGTCCTCTTAAGAAGACCCCAGAGGGTCATAGTGGTGAGAGCGATAAGTAGTTACCGTACAGTGTCGTGGACGGCAGCAACACTTCCCGCGGGTATCCCCCCCGGGAATTAGGCGGGGGTGCTTGCGGCGGTGTATCGTTTCCGGCATCGGGCGAATGGAGAGCATCCGAGTGCGGACCAAATTGAGAGGATCAGAGCTCTTGCCCAGAGAGCAACATCTTCAAATATATTTTACTAGACGTCCTTTATTCCGAATCCTATGAACTATGAATGAATACCAATGAACTAAATTTGTGGGATATTTATGGACCTTTATTACGAATAAATACGTTTTATTTTTTATTGACTGTCTAGTCAATAAAAAATACTAAAACAATACCCAATCAAATAAACACGGGAAGTTTAAAGCAACGTCAACTTACTAAACGATCTCACTCGTTCCAGTTCTCCATAGTGTTTTGATTGAAGGCACTTTTAAAGCAGATGTCAGAAGCGCATATCGATATGAACTTTAAACGTGCCATAACACCGAATTTACATTGTAAAAATACTTTCGTGAAAGATGTATTTAATAAATTTAATTTCATTTAATCCAGCATCTCTTTTCTAATTTCGTGAAAGTAATAGTGTCCTCAAATAAACAGTTTAGTAAAAGTAAGTCGTCGTCAACGAAGACCAGTTTTGCGACACAAATTGTGAAATAATTTGCGTGACATAAATTAAATTTTCATCAAAATATTGAGCAGAACACGAAATTGTTCCCGACTTCTTGATAAAATTGACGCCATGAAATAAGTTTCCTTACATTACTTTCGATTACTAAATTGGGCTTAACACCTAAATATTAAGGAACACGTGTTAGAGTCATTTGAATCAGTCATCAGTTTTGAACGCACGGGTGCGATAGAATGGATAAATGGAGGCCTAAATCTCGCCACCTACCGCATTTGTAGGCGTTTAAAGGTTAGAGTTGCAAAGATAGATAGATGGATTTTCAAATAAATGCACAAAGAACTTCAATCTGTATGTTTCTAATTAATCACACAGACGAGCCATACAATTACAAGCATTATAAATATAGTTTTGATTAAAATTATATGAGATTAAAAAAGTATAATAATTCAAATCGGTTTTAATATTTAAAATATAGCAGAATAAACAATTAGTAACCAAAAAGATATTCGAATTAAGAAACTCTTTCTTTATGAAGCCCGGTGAAAACGCAGTAAGCGAAATTAAAACCCCTTCCGAAAATCATGACCAAATAGCATGACGGATAAAACGCACCGCAGCCGTATTGACATTGAAAAGGTAAGACGATTCTTCCGAATCACAGGGCGAAAAATGAGCCTTCAATAGTGAATGATAAATTATATTTCAAAATTCATATTCGTTTACCACGAGGCAGACTTTTGAATACACGATACATGAATATTTCCATTGGACCACGTATATTTGAAAGATTTACCATTTTCTGATTTTCCATCATGGCTTCCAGCTTCAAATCAGATGAAAGACTATCGTGTATTAGGCATTGGTTTTCTGGGAATGCTTATGTATTATTATAATTTAGCTATAGTAGCTGTGGTATGTAGTTTAATAGTCGCAAAGTGATCGTTAAAAAATGTCATTTGATTTGCGATGTCGATAAACGTTCAGAAAACGTGGCGTACTATTTTATTTTAACTCAGTTTTGAAGGATTATTGTGTTTTTTAAGAATACCTCTATGATCCTAAGATGACTGTCCAAAAATCTAATCGCGTTTACGGTTTGAAAATACGTTCTCCGTGAAACTGTGTTCTACAAGGAAAAAGTCTGCGTGTACCAAAGTATTAAGGTGGCTATTGTATAGGTGAAGTTGTCCCAGGAAGCAAGAAGTCCAACCAGAGGGCGTTTTGAAATGGTTTTAATGATACCTGAATAGTATTATCGGTATCCAAATGTAACAATGTTCCTATTCTAATATTCTGGTGTCGATGATGATTGTTAGGAACAAAGGTAATGAATCATCATCGACATAGTCAGAGGCATTATAGCTTCGGTGACTGTGGCAATAATACTCTGTCTTAATACCTTTTAAGTCGTCTTAAATAAACTGACGCAACTTTGGTCGGAAAAATTAGAATAGAAGAAGCTAGCGCGTGTGTCATTTTTTCGGTTAATGCTTTTGCCTGGCGCTTTACAGCGATTTTTCTTACAGGTTTTTAATATGTTAACTATTAAATAATTGATGAAGAAGTTATTATGTATACATACATAATTACCTATATTTCATAAATCATCACTGAGACAGTGAAATTTTGAAATGTTTTTACGATGCCAAAGTCAGAAGAAAAAGCATCAAATTGTAAAACTGTTTTGTTTGTCACTTCTCAAAAGGTCTCAACTACGTGCCGGCTGTATTTATGTTAACTTGTTAGAGGTTCAAAAAAATTTTACCAATATCTATATTTATCGTCTCACTGCAAAGTTTGTCAATATCCTGTTTTTCCGATAAGTAACTAGAGAACTAACTTGTAAGGTAAAAATTTTAATTAAATTCCATTCCTCTCGATGTAGATTGAGCAAAGCGAATTTGTGAACATTTATTTAGATACTAGTTGTATGGTATTATATTTGTATTACTATTTATATGTTGTGTCTTGTATAAAGATTGAATTTATATAATTATATAATATAAATAGTTAAAATACGTACCTGTGACAAATTTATCACGAACAAAAAAAAAAGTTTGAAAAGGCTTGGGCTTTTAATTTACCTATCAATATCATAAATATCGCCTAAGTAGTACGAAATTACAATATTATGAAAAAGAGATGACAGAATGTTTACATATCCGAAAAAAGTCAAATGTCTTTCTAATTTAGTTTAAATTAATTTAGATTTTTTTGCACATTACAAAAATACATAAATTGTTTTGCTTTATTAAAATTACTTTTAGTCCATTGAAATGTTACATTTTTTGGGCTTTACCTTGCGTTTCTTAGAGGACGCAATTTTAACTTTAGATTACACATCTAAAGTTAAAATTGCGGGGGGGGGTCAGTAGAAGGTTAAAATCAAGTTTGTGGGGTCGCCCCCAAGTGGGATCCATTAACAGCAATAGTAAATGGGCCCTACGTTTTTGACTACGTTAGTGAGAATGTCTTAACTAGAAACGAAGAATCAGAAGAAAAAGAAGATATTTTACGGCGTTCGACTAGAAATAAAAAACCGCCTACTTATCTGCAAGACTACGAAGGTTAAAAAATAATTTTTTTATTTTTTATAAATAATATGACTAATAGAAATATGACTAATAAATGTCTAGTAGGTTTTAAAATACTTATTTTCTTAAAAATAAATGGAAATCAAATGCAAATTTAAAGTAATTTAATGTAAAATTGCAATACTATACAAATACAATGGCGAATTGTCTGTCGTAATGTTACTTTGACATCTTTTTCAATCAACATAATTTGACAATTGCACTAGCTTCTTTTTCTATGGATGAATGACAGCGCTCAGAATCTGTTAAAGAACGTCAAAAGAATGCAACTGGCCAACCGTTGAGAAATAATTGCAGTTATCGCATGTTCAGAAGCGACAGTTTCAACTGTAAACATCTCGCTATCATTTATCGCATTCAAAGGTGCTTTAGCCATTTCAGTCTTTAAAGAATGAAAACATGATTGAGCTTCATTGGATAATGGAAAGTCTTTTATACCAACCAAGGGCTTAATTTTGTTAAAATAGTTACGTATCCATTTTGCATAATGTGCAAACATTCCCAATGAGCGTTTCAAAGAACCTGAGTCCGTTGGCGTAGGAAATTCCATAAGAGGTTTCAATCGATCTTTAACATGCTTTATTGTATAACCTAAAATATTTATAGTATTAGAACCAAAAATGCATTTGTCTTCATTCAATGTAAGGCGATATTTATTGACCGAGTTTAAACATTTATAGATTTTCGTCGTGACTTTCTTTATCATTTCCACAAACAGTTACATCATCAAGATAAGCATACGTAGAAGATAGTTTTTCAGTTTGAATGACATGTTTTGTATTACATATATAAAGATTTCTTTGCCGCAACACCATTAGTTACGCCAAACGGTATACGAGTAAATTTTCTTTCGCTTAGTAGTATTGGAATTTGGTGGTACGCACTTTTCAAGTCGATCTGACTAAAATAATAATATTTAGCAACAGTTTAGACTAAGGATTTAATATTCTGTAATAGATGTACGTCAAGTTCCGTGGATTTATTAATTGTCAATAAGTAATCGATTACAAGGCGCTTACGATGTGTAAGACTTTTCGTTACTAAAACCTAAGCACGCCAAGGAGAAGTACTAGGCTCAATAACACCGTCAGCTAATAATTTAGATGTTTCTAAGGACTATAATCTAAGGAATTCTTTTCAGCAGTTTCTAAAGAAATGGCTTGGTTATGCGCTTCATCAAACG
>DVXP01004816.1:0-10041 GCA_018235645.1 Junonia grisea
GCTAAAAAATTGGTAAGTACTTTTATACTTATTAATTTATGTATGTAAATTAGTTAAGTATTCAAGTTTTTTAAGTTAAATTATTTAATTTTCTTATCCTTTTTTTGTAATTACAGTAATTAACGTTATGACAACATTTTTTATTCTCAACTGATTGAAATCCCAACTTGACCTAATGATATGTAGGAAAATGCAGATTGTTGTCTAAACTTGGCAATTTATTACAAATATAAAACAAGAAATATTTTTTATCTACTATTCTATGGTATTTTATTATTTGCTTTTGTTTATAAAGGTAGTTTTTAAACAATAACATTAAGCTACCTGATACTTGTGACTTTGTATATGAATAAAAATTATGGGTTTTTCACACAGTTTCGTACTATTTCACTATTTTTATAGGGCTAATTTCAGCTTTTTTCTGCCTGGCACAGACAAATCTATACCAAAATTAGTCCATCGGCTTAGCCGAGGAAACAACAAATAAACAGATTACTTTCACATTTATATTATAGTATGGATTAATAAAAAATTTTATTTCTTGTATAATTACATTAGCAAATTTATTATACAATTTGTAGAATATCTATCAAATAAAACGTATGTAACTGATAGTTCTTTGAACAATAAAATAAAAAATTGTGATACCTTTAACCCATCCTATCCTGGTCCTATCCAATGTTTAAGGTTATTGTTATGTAAACTCAAAGTCAACTTGAACCATGTAACCATAATGTAGTATTTTGTAACTATTTATTTTTTTTTACAATCTACAATGAACCATGGTATGTATAATATATTCATTTATATCATATGACATGATGGAAAATTTTAAGTAAGATTCTATATAAGAACAATATAGTTTTGTTTTGATTTTAATTCTTTAATGTTTCATTATTGATTTTGTTTTAACAGCTTCAGACCTCGACTAGACCGGAATGAACAATTCGGTAAAATGCCCTTTTTTAACGGTCTGCCTGACTTTGGTGGTCCAAAAAACTTTACACCAAGAAATGGAATGCCCAACAAAAACTTTAGACCCAGAAATGATTTTAATGGTGTAAGAAACGATTACAACAACTTTAAAAATGAAAATGGCAATCCAAATGATTTTGGCGGACCGAAAGAATATAGGCCTAGAAACAATTATAATCAAACCCAAAAGAAAAATGATTACGACGGCGAAAAAAATTGTGGAGGCAACATGCAATTTTATAATGGAAAAAACGATTTTGGTGGACCCAAGCAACAAAATTTTCCTAAAAACTTAGGGCCCAAAAACTTCAATAATCAAAATGGAGCTAATAATTGCCAGCAAAATTTTGTTCCCAAAAAAATTTACAATGGGTCATCATCACCTTCCTCAGATTACAATGATCGTAAGTTACAGAGCAGGAAAGCTAAACATCCAGGAGACAGTTTAATAAAACCTGAATGGGATATGTCAAATCTTGGAACAATTCAAAAGAATTTTTATAAACCACATGCTAATGTTGAAGCTCGTTCTGAAGATGAAGTCCAAATGTTCCGTGCTGCTAAGGAAATCACTGTAAGTGGCAATAATATTCCTCGTCCTAATCAAGTGTTTGATGAAGGAAATTTCCCTGATCATATAATGAATACTATTAAAGAGCAAGGTTGGGAAGAACCTACAGGTATTCAAGCGCAAGGATGGCCTATTGCATTGTCTGGCCGAGATATGGTTGGAATTGCTTCAACTGGATCAGGCAAAACTTTAGCCTATATGCTTCCTGCAGCTGTTCACATTGTTCATCAACAGAGGATTCAACGTGGTGATGGCCCGATTGCGCTCATTTTAGCTCCGACAAGGGAATTGGCACAACAGATCCAATCAGTAGCTCAAGCTTATAGTGCCCGCGGTTGCATAAGGAATACCTGCCTATTCGGTGGTTCCCCTAAAGGACCACAAGCTAGAGATTTGGAGAGAGGAGTAGAGATTGTTATTGCTACACCAGGACGATTAATTGATTTCTTAGAACGTGGAACTACCAATTTACGTAGATGCACTTATTTGGTTTTGGATGAAGCAGACAGAATGTTAGATATGGGCTTCGAACCTCAAATCCGTAAAATTATTGAACAGATCCGTCCAGACCGCCAAGTTTTGATGTGGTCTGCTACTTGGCCAAAAGAAATTCAGGCTTTGGCCGAAGATTTCTTAACTGATTACATTAAAGTGAATATTGGTTCTTTGAATCTTTCGGCAAATAACAACATTAAACAAATAATAGAGGTTTGTGAGGAACATGAAAAAGAAGTTAAACTGTCAAACCTTCTGAAAGAGATTGCTTCAGAAAAGGATAACAAAGTCATTGTCTTTGTTGAAACAAAGAAAAAAGTAAGTAAATAAATATTGGCAATGTAAACTATAATTGTTTTCTTTAGATTTAGAATGGAAAAATTAATTGTAGCATTGTTATTTTAGGTTGATGACATAGCACGTGCAGTGCGACGCAATGGACACAAAGCTTTGGCTATTCACGGTGATAAGTCGCAACCTGAGCGCGACGCGGTTCTAACAGAGTTCCGCAATGGAGCTACAACGATTCTTATTGCTACTGACGTTGCTGCTCGTGGTTTAGACGTTGAAGACGTGAAATTTGTAGTTAATTTCGACTACCCAAATTCATCCGAAGATTACATTCACAGAATTGGTTAGTATATTTAGTTACATAATGTTTTATAACAAATTTTAAGCAGTTAATGTATATGAAAGTCAATTGAAATGTTGTTTTATAACATTTACGATTTTAAATAGTGTTCATTTAATTTGACATTGGAAAAAAAATAAAAAAAAAACTTCTTGATTTTCGAATTTTCTATAATCAATATCTAAAACGTTTTTTTGATATGTAGGTCGCACTGGTCGTTGCCAACAGTCTGGTACTGCATACACTTACTTCACAAGTGGTGATGCTCGCCAGGCTCGTGCCCTAGTGGCCGTACTTCGTGAAACAGGACAAAATCCCCCTGCTAAGCTGAATGACATGGCAAGAAACAACAACAATGGCTCCAGTAAGATTTAATAAATAAGTTTTTGTATAACTCTCTATATTTTTACAGTATTGTTAAAAGACATCATATTCCAGGTCGCAACCGTTGGCAACAACGCAAAGAAAACAACAGTGGTGCAAGCTCACCTCGTCAAAAGAGCAACCAATGGAACAATAAGATGGCTAACATGACAAATGAAGATACTCAGAACTCCTACCAAAATCGTAATCCTAATCAACAACAAGCTCCTCGATTTTCTAATCAGAATCAAAATACCAATCAGGGATACAGACAAAACAGTTACCAAAAAACTGTACCGTTCCCTAGTCCAAACGTATTTGATTCAATGGGAAGCTACCAAGGTGGATATAATAATGGGTATCAAAATGCATATAACAATCAAAATGGCTATGGACAACGTACATTCAACAGTAAGTAATACTATAAAGCAGAAATGTTATTAAATACCTATACCTTAAATATTAAATACATTATTTATTTTAAGAAATTAAAACTATCATTATTTTATATAAAATACTGAACTAGTAAAGACATCCATATTATATAAAAAGATATAATGTTTCTATAGATACACGTGCAAATGCAGGTCAGCAGCAGTACCATCGCAATACCAACTCTGTTGGAAACAAGTCTGCTGGATCAGGGTCTTCCTACGGGTCTCCTCCACCACACTTCGCTACACCACCACACTATGCACAAATGCATCCCCATCACCAGGAAATGCTTGGTTAGTAGCAATATGTAAAATTAATTAACTGATAAAAAAAACTAATTTGCTCGAAAATTATTTCTTTATTTACATCACGGCTTCCCAAAGAGTGTTTCTAAACATGGAACCTTAGTAACAAGTTCAATAAAAATATCTTCGAAGGGCAGGGTAGCCTAATTAAAGAAGTTGAAAACAAGGCACCTTTGGGTAAACTGGGTTAAACTTCTTTACTTTGAAATGAAATAAAAGAATCCTTCAATAATTTGATTTGCGGTTAAAATGAAAGACTTCTTAGGAAGTTCCATGGAATTCATTGAGGTTACGTAATCTTAACAGTTTGTGAAACCCTGATGTACAATAGTATTGATGATAATTGTCATAACACCAGGAGGCAAGTTCTACGGCGGCGGTGTCGGCGGCGGCAGCCCCTGCGGCTACCAGGCGGCCGTGGGCGCCGGCGTGCCCTACCCGCACCTGCCGCCCGGCCCTCTGCTGTACGCTGCTCCAGTGCAACAGTAAACTTATCATTTACGCTGGTTTTGTAGTCGCGCCTGAACAAGCGGTGCGCTGTGAAACGGGGTTAGTATCGTGCGTTCTGCTGCACAAGCGCACGAATTTAAAACGCATCTACGAGGGTACCGTACATTTCCGAAAGAACGCACTCCAACGGCGCTTCCGAAACGCGTGACGATAAAACCAGCCTCACTCACCACGTAGTCCATTATCCGCGAAAAACTAACGCTATTATATTATAAGGGTCTTTTCTTTATTCTGGTACCTCTTCTATTCCCCATTTTTATATGACTCCTAATATTCATCATAGATTAAAAATTAATATTGTACTTAGCTTCAATTTCTATTGTATTTGTGCTCTTGACAATGGGGCAATGTTTCTTTTTGTAATAATTTAATCACTTTTTACTATATGGTTAGAATATTTTTTGTAGATCTGATTGAAAGCTTACAAACATTACTATTAAGTAAGTATATGAACAGTTTCGCTTCTTTTTGTTTTCACAGTAAAAGAAATGTTTTTTTTTTTTGTAGAGTAATTTTGCAACATTTTCGGTGATTTTTAAATTCTTGTGATTTCTCTTTCTGATCGATATGTACGAATAAAGTAGGTGTGTTAGGTTAAAGATGGTTTATTAACTGTTGACCATATCAGTATTTACAATTTTAAAAACGATTAATCCTAAAAACTTATTTAATTGGCATTTCTATCCACATCTCTTCTCTAATAAAATAGGTCTTTGTAATTAGCATTTATTGGAAGCATTTACTGTTGTGGTTTGTAATCACGGTTATGTAAAGCATACAATATCAGTTAACATTTGACAATTCCATTAAATTATGTCAAATATGCAGCTACTGCAGAAAGAAATCTCGTTATATCTTGATGTTAAAAAATAAAGTAAATGTTTATACAACATAATATTATAATGTGAAACAAAATGGTAATGTGAGATAAATAAAATATAAATAATGTTTGATGTCTTGATATTACAACAAATATTAGTATGTAAATACGGTCAACAGCGAATGATCCAATATTGGTGGACTTATTAAGTAACTTGTTGTTCCACCACTAGATTTTAATCACTATATGTATGTATTTAGAGTAGTCGGTGTGGTACCCTCTTGTGTAATCCCGGGTGCCTTTCGTTTTAAAGATGTCTGTATGATGTACGAAATGCACGAAACATATAGAAGATGAGTAAAATTTAAGGGGGTGGGATTAAAAGGGCAGATATAAAGTGTAATATTCTATATCAATTATTTTCATTGTTAATGACGATGATCTTATCCAGTGAAAATGTGCGGGACAACTTAGTATAAGAAAATTAAAAATGCTTTTGATATACTTTAAAACAATCTGTATTGCCAGATAAAATTGTGAATATTTTTCTTATGTAATGTCAATGACATTTCAGGTCATGGTTTCAAAGGTATATATTTTTATTACTGATTATTAAACCTTGAGTATTATGGCTAGGGATCTTAGTCTAGAACATTTGGACTATATAGCTTAGGTTTCGAATGCAAGAAAAATTGATTGTATCTTTCTCAAAAATCTTTACAAAAGTATGTAAATACGTGCATTTAACATAGGAACATTAGAATTTTGATCTTTATAAATAGCCGAGCAATGGTTACTTTCTTTTTTAGCGAAATAAGTCATTTCTTAATAATTGTTTTTCGATTATTTTATATAATGTAAATTTCACATAATTCTAGTTAATTACTGGAGTTTCTTTGTACGTAAAGGGGTTCTAAGGGCTAACGATAGGAACGTCAATTGGTACAAAATATTAATAATTATAAAACAGGTATTATGTATTGTGTTGTTTTAGAAGCCCGTTACTGTCCAAAGAGTAAAAATCTGTGATATTTCATTACTATAACCTGTCGTTGCGTTGGTCAATTGTTAATACATAAGAACACTTCCTTTATTTGGAGAGTGTAACCACTAGACAAAAATATATTTTTTGACTATTTGAGGGAATTTCATGAATGTTTGTGACAACAAAGCTTGCAAGTCGTTCACAAAAATATTATATGATAGGTATAAGAATATTTTATTGTTATTCAATTTAGTTTTCAGTTTACCGCGAGGTGACGAAATGTACCAGTTCAAAGGGACGTAATAGTTATTATCTAGAAATCCCGTTAATAAACTGCATCTTAAAGATACGAAGTAATAATTAACACGGGGGTGAACAGCTCGGTTGGGTCTCGCGTTTAGAACGCATTTACGATGCGAGATTCACATACTGTTTGTGTACATTGTAAGAGAAAGACTGCAATAAAGAAATGTGTAAATGTGCATATATTCATCTCAAAGATGTTTATCCTATATGCTTGCCTATCATATCGTTAATTGCAAAAAAATTGTTATGCAAAAGATCATGTTATCAAAGCGAATGCTATTGACGGTACGGTAAGGCGTAGGCTAAATGTTTGTCCGTTGTCGGCAATCGTATTGTGTTGAGTATGGTCGCGGATTGCAGGTAGCTCCTGTTTTATGTACAAAGTACTGCACCCACCTCTACTAAACAACTGTGATAATAACACTAAGTAGCGTAGCAGGCGATTTATATACTAGTTACGTCCAAGAGAAGGAATGACATCATATCTGACATATTGTATTGTGATAATATAAAGATTATATCAAAACGTGTATACAATTTCAACACGTATTGATAAACTTTTTTCTCTAAACAAGACTGATTATAATTATTTCTAATTGAATATTTTATACAAGTTTCACTTTGACTGAATGAATTAAGATGTCTGTATTTATATTGGTAGTATTCTTGTGATGTGTGTTTTCTCCAAATTTTTTTATTCACTATGTTGGATATGAGTCAAAGAGCCTTTCTAAGCGGTCACCTATTGAAAATGATATTTAACTCATTTATAAGTTTCTATTTTTTTTAATTGTGATGGTAAATGTTGTTGACAAATTGTGGCAGCGACAGTATGAGAACTAAAGTTTTTAAATGTATGTTATTATTTGTTGTTAATTTGCAAAATTTTATTTATTCAACAAGATTATCTCATAGACAATCGTAGTTTCACGCTTTACCTATATACTATTTAAGGATTTATTTTCTAAAATTGTAGGTTTGTGAAAAATATACATAGATTTTTAAGTATGTGGCAATGCAGATCTTCATAAATATTGATTCTATAACAAAGTACATAGTTCATATTTATTCAATTTATAAGGTATATAATATAAATGGAGAGAGACTCCGACAAACTGTCCCAAAGGGAAGTCTTCTGAATGTTTCTAAGAAGTGCATTTCTTCTATGTAATACAGTATTAAATTCTGATTAATAAATTGATGTACGAAATTTTGGACTTTTACTTGTATTAACTCCATAATCCATAATTATAATTCATTCAGGTAATCAGTTCATAAGTATTCAGTCATGGTGGCCATGTGCTTTGCTAGCCTTTTCCCGTTGCTCAGCTTTCGTGGATGCTATACATTGATGTAGGAAAACGGCTTATTTTTTTGGGAAAATACCTACTTTTACCTTGTACCTACTTTGGGAATAACCTACATACAATGAAAATTTGTTAAGTAGAACCCGCACACAAGTGAGAATAAATAAATATATTCGGACAAATCACACAAATTGTCAAGCCCCAAAGTAAGTTCGAGACTTGTATACTAACTGAACGATACTATATTTATAATAGATACATATATAGATACACATCCAAGACCCAGGCGAATCAGGAAAAGATCGTTTTCCATCATGACCTGGCCGGGGATCGAACCCGGGACCTCCACGACGCAGGCAGGCTTGTTAACCGCTGCGCCACGGAGGTCGCATGTGTACTAATATTCATGTGTACTAATTTTTTAATGGAAGAGTGTATTTTATATGTGTGCGAAGAAAGAACTCGAATCATGTGATATCATGGGCTATATTTGGAGTTAATATGGGTATTACGTTGCGTATTTCAATTTTTTACTTCAATGTATCTTAAGAAATTTGTATCCTATTAAAAACTGTACGTATTAGACAGCCTGTCTATAAAGAAAGGATATACAAATAGAACTATCACTGTAAATAATTTCCAATAAACAGCATCGGAGCATAAAACATCGTAGCAAGTATAAATATATCGGTACATCTGTAAAATTTAATAAAACCATGGAACTGGTTCAGATTATTTATGATAAATGTAACATTTAAATACACTAACATAACTAGATGCAATGATCATACGATCTGCTGTGATTAAAACAATCGCTACAGTATGATTGGCTAAAATAACATACAGCTTCAAATTACTGAATAGTTAATATCGTTATTGCTAAAAATAAATGGCTCGTTTGGCTAATGTTTTCATCTGTTAAAATAATACCTGTCTATTTTCAATTTAACTATTAAATGAAACTATGGTACGATTTCAAATACGTATCAACATATTTTGTAACTAAATTTATTTTATATATCTGTTACCTATTTCTGAATGTATAATTAATTTCAATAGTCATTTTTATACTAGTACAAATTCAAGCGCGCAAACGTGACATGCACGTTACAGACTAGGGCCCGTATTCTCTATGTCACGATACGTAACGTGCCCAAAACGGATGACGTCATATCGTGCTTGTCAAACGATCTTACCATGGCACGTTACGTCTTATTAAAACGGTATTCTGTAAGCACACGTCTGGAATACGTAAGGAATAGCATAGATAATGATATTCTTGTCTTTTTGGAAATGACACGATCCGTTCCTATTAACAATCTTTCAAAAAAGGTTACCGGTTTTATTTTTTATTAATTTCTTAATTACTTATTTGACAGCATGGAACGCGCCACGTAACGTGAAATTTCAATTTCACAATGTTTAGATATAATGAGAATACGGTTTTAAGCCAATAACGTGTTTCAACATAGAAATACGTTTTGATTTGGCATAGAGAATAAGTGCCCAGCCCTCCCCCTCATGTAACGCACCATAACGTTTTTCTGTAATACCTACATACTGAAATATTTCAATGATATTTTTTTAAAAAAATTTAGTAACCTAATAGGTGATTTTCAGCTAAAAATTACAATTCTTTTGTTACTACAAAAACACGCTTAGTCTCAAAGATTAAACCCGAAACTGCAGTCATGCGAAGATTGCGCGTTAAACTTATTTCACTACAGAGTCCTAATTAGGATAATGGGAAACTGTTATCAAATTATTGCACTGTCATCCACCCTTGACATGTGTGCAAAGTTCCAAACTTATCGGATTTCTCAAAACTGGTGATAATTGAGCTCAAAGGTTCCGTTACATACGTATATATGTCTCAGTCATCTGGTTAAATCAGCTACTTAATTGAATCACTAGCGCGTTCATTGAATGCCGACATTTTATTGAGTAACTAAACGTCAACTCGTCAGGTTACTTAATGTAACGTTTAACATCTTGACTTAACGTCTTTCAGCGGAGTCGTTGAATGGGTTATAGCTGACTTTATTAGCAGTAAAAATGCATTAATTTGAAGTAAAAAATCTAATACTTTTCCGTAACATACATTTTTTAATGAAAACTAGCTCTGGAACATCTCCGGCGATGCGGGATGAGCAGCCTCACCGCCTTAGCGTAACAAAGCACAGACATCGTGCGAGCCGCAGCGGCCGAGGCTGGTCGCCGCAGGCGACCAGCAAGTCGAGGCTGCGGAGGTGCCCTTTTGGTCAGTCTTTTCTTTTTTTTTTTTTTGTTGACGCATGGTCAATCTTCATAGATACCCGACTCCTGGGGGGGTGGTCGG
>DVXP01004817.1:0-10041 GCA_018235645.1 Junonia grisea
ACGTCTGGTGTGTCCTCTCTCTCTCTCTCTCTCTCTCTCTCTCTCTCTCTCTCTCTCTCTCTCTCTATCTCTCTTTCTCTCTATCTCTCTCTCTCTCTCTCTCTCTCTCTCTCTGTTATCCATTTCTTAATGGAGTATATAATCTCTTAATGCTGATCCATACATCATAATGTATCAGAGATCGCTTTTGACAGTACGAAGGCACTTAACCATAGCATGTTGAACAATTTGTTCTACTTGCGGAAATTATCGTGGATTGAGCGATAAATTACTTTTTGACATAAACATAAACAGAAGCTTTTAAATTATAGAATTTACATTAAAAAAATACTTCTAAAGATTATAATTATGTAGCTAATTCTTATTGTTTTGTTATGACATTATATGTATTTTTAGACTAAAAAGTGAAGTGAATAAATTATGTAGTACAATTCTGAATTAAGTCATAAGTCTATCTGATCTTTTATGTATATTGCAGTTAAACCCGATTAAATAGTCGACTAACGTTTTTCCTGACTATATGCCAACGAAACGTGCAACAGGTGTTTTAATACATTTCCGTTATAAAATGACTTTCACAAAATGAACTAGGTGATTATATTATTATACGATATTGGCAAAATCATTTGAATGTATAAATGTTTTTATGTTTTCTAAAAGGTTCACAATTTTTTATAAAGTATGTTTACTATAAAACTTATATTATTATTACCTATTTTACAATATACTTATATACTAGGTTTATTTCTTTTATATAACTATTCAAAGTTTTTCATTTTCTCACTCTCTTTTACGGTAGAAGAACTATTTGGCGAGGCTTGTTGCAAAATGCGTTTCGCTCGGTAGAGGAAAGCGCGGCAGGATTGTTAAGTAAAAATTAGATATTAGAAAAACAAAAAAAGTAATCATAACACTTTATAATGTTTGTGCTAAACAAAAAATCGTGAAGTAAAATAATCGTTACCCACCCAAAAATGTGGACTAGCACACAATTTAATCAAATTATATGCTGATATGTGACCGGCAGGCACTGTATGACGATGTATAAGACGAATTGCACCGAGAAGTTAATTTGATGAAACTTGTTTTATTATATATAATATAATAAAATTTCAGTCCGGAATAAGATTAATGAAAAGGATCATCAGGATCTTAGACCAGTACTAGGTATAGGGTGCGATCTAATGAACTAATTAAGACACTGGAGGAGAAATAGGCATAGTTTTCGAGAAATTTGCTTGTAAATACATTATAAATACGTATTTTTATTTTATTTTTATAATAATTGTGGATTTCGAACAATATTACATAGAAACAAGTCTATTTGATAACTTCCTTTTTTGAAGCTGTTAAATAAATAATAAGTACATATTACTTACATTTGCATTTTTCCATTTTAAACCATTTTAAACACCAGTTTTGACAAAACGTCAACAGGGTGTTTAAAATGGCTTCATCTGGGAAAACGTTTTACACTTTAGTTTGTTGTTGCTGTCTCTTCGTGTTTGAATACTTGTTTAAAATGCAAAGTTTCCCATCTCTCATGCTCTCGCTATTATTTTATTTTAAACAGGTGAAAAACAATTTCTTGTTACTTGTGCAAGATATATCTTTTCAGTTATTACCTATACTTACTTACTTGTGGGGAAAAAAGTATGCTGTTTTTACATATTTACTAATAATAATGATTTTACTCCGAATAAGTTTGAAAAGTATAGTCGCAAAAAAATCATTCGAGTTCAAAAAAATACGTTTCAATATGCGATATTTGCAGTTCTAGCTAAAACAGTGAATTGTATTTCGAAGCCCTTTACGTTTCGGAAACTGGTTGAATTCGCAGAACAGTTGAAACACTATATCGTTTATAGCATATACCTATAATTTACATCTATGCCAAACTTTGTCCTATAATTTACATCTATGCCAAACTTTGTCCAACGTTAGGACAAACAAAGGTAATGTTAATGTAATCTATCGACCACACGACATTTTGACCACCTCAAACTATCTTAATTTCTGTAAGTTTATGAAAACGAAGCAAATAAAAATATAACTGACGCCCTTTGACTTTTTAGTATATTTTTTTTTGTAAAATAATATAGGTACTTTTACTAACGTAAATTTAATAACGTTACTATAAGTACGTTTTATTTTATACAAGTGTAACACACATGGACACATATACATACATACATACACATACGCACACGCATAGACATACCTACATAATTTTTCGAGTTACTCTCAATAAGCCCTTTTCATTTGATACCCATATTGTAGAAATGCAATAAAAATAACTAGTCTGCGAGCTTGAATAGTCCACCATCTTGAATTTAGAATGACGTCATATTACTTTTCGAGTTACTCTCAACAAGCCCTTTCTTTTGATACCCATATTGTAGAAATGCAATAAAAAGAACTATTCTGCTATGTTGTTCCGCCATATTGAATTTACAATGACGACGCGCATTTTATCGTATATTGTCATCCAAACTAAATATGTATGCAAAATTTCAGCTCAATCGGTTAAAGATATCTGTTTCAAAATAGAATAGCAAGATTCTACCCGGAAAAAGTACATCCACATATTGCAATAGAATTTTGAAACGGCTAGATCGATTTTGATGTAACAAGTCTAAGTAGTGTTACTTAGAGCTAAAAAACCTTCTTTCAAATAAAAGAAACGATCCAAATCGGTAATATATAATAATTTGATAACTCTCTGTGTTCCAGGAGGCAGTACTAACCCTAGCGTGGTGGGGTTGGTGGGTTGTGCTCGGAGTGTGCAGCTCAGTAGGGTTAGGGACTGGCCTGCATACATTCCTGCTGTACCTTGGACCGCATATCGCGCGTGTGACCCTGGCGGCGTACGAGTGTGGAGGGTTAAACTTTCCAGCGCCGCCGTATCCGAATGAGTGAGGGTTTTTTTGTTTTTTTTTTTCTTAGTTATAATGTTGGGTGGACAACTTGGGTGTAGATTGGGTATCAGTGTTGCCATAGTAATAGAATGTTGTTTAACTATTTTCTTTATAATGCTATTAATTTAAAACGTATAAAAAATTAATGGCTTTTCAATAATTTATCATATAAAAATTTTAAATGTTTTCTTTGCATTTGTCTATGAATTAATCAGCTACAAAACACTTACTGTAAGAAACCCAAAAAAATTGAATAGTGATTATGCTTTTTTTGTCATATTGTATCAAGAGTCAATAAAAACACTATTTCAGCATAATATGCCCCGAAGAAATAGACCCGAAATACGTGGTAACAATATGGAATATAATGGCGAAAGTTCGAATAGAATCAATGATGTGGGGCATGGGGACGGCTCTCGGGGAACTGCCGCCATACTTCATGGCGAGGGCCGCGAGACTCTCCGGCGGCAGTGTGGCGGAACTCACGGAGAAAGACGACTCTAGAACTGGCAGGTAGGAATGTTCTAGTACTTTCTGTTAGTATATCTATTCTATATATGATAGGGGGCATGGGGCTCTAGGGGAACTGCCGCCATACTTCATAGCGAGGGCCGTGAGACTATAGCGGGAGTGTGGCGGAACTCACCGAGAATGACGATTCTAGAACTGGCAGGTTGGAATGTTCTAGTACTTTCTCTTAGTATATCTATTCTATACAAGATAGGCTCTAGGGGAACTGCCGCCATACTTCATGGCGAGGGCCGCGAGACTCTTCGGCGGCAGTGTGGCAAAACTCACTGTGAAAGACAATTCCAGAACTGGCAGGTAGGAATGTTCTAGTATGTTCTGTTAGTTTATCTATTGTATACATGATGTGGGGCATGGGGATGGATATTTATAAAATGTATGATGGTTGTCTTATTTCATTTATTAACAACAAAATTACTTTTATTTTGAACTAGCTGACCCGGAGAATTTCGTATCGCCTATGAGTCATTTCAATCATGAAACAATAAGTTTCATTTATTTTTAATAAAAAAATCATTCATTTTTTTTTAATTTTCTCTCCGTGTGATCTCGTTTTGTACTTCAAGGAACATTCTAAAAAATTAACGAAATATGAAAATACTCTAAATTTGCAAACATATTTGGCGTGTTAATTTTAAAAATATGATGTCTTAATTTCAGAGCCAAAGTAATGGTACAGAAATTAGTGCAAAAAGTCGGATTCGCCGGTATCTTAGCGTGCGCGTCCATACCTAACCCTCTATTCGACTTGGCCGGGTTGACTTGTGGGCACTTTTTGGTACCATTCTGGACTTTCTTCGGAGCGACGTTGTTGGGAAAGGCTGTGATAAAAATGCACATTCAGAAGATGTTCGTCATTGTGGCCTTTAATGAAACTCTTGTAGGGTAAGTTATATTTCTATAAAGTTTTTGATTGTATTTTTTGTTCTGCTTATTAAATGCATATGATACTTGTTCTAAATAAATAATATTGTCATATAAAGGCTTTTATTAAATAGTTTTTATTTAGACAACTAATCATGAAAACCAAAATTTTTTATATATTTTTTTAAACTGCAATCTGCATAGATCCTTGGTACCAAAAAAATACCAAAAAATAAAACTACCAAATTATATGCCCAAATAAATAAATTTATATATTTTCTTTTTTAGACAAGCCCTTTCATGGGTAGAGAGGATACCATACATCGGGCCAAAACTCGAGGCACCATTACTGGAATTCCTCCGGAACCAGAAGGCCCGTTTGCATAAAAACGACTCTTCATCACTACCAGACAACCAGGGGTCAATTCTTTCTAGTCTATTAGAGAAATTCGTACTAGCAATGGTCCTATACTTCGTGGTGTCGATAGTGAATGCGCTCGCGCAAAATTATAGCAAACGCGTCGGTAAGAAGAAGGGCAAGAAGAAGGAATAGGGTTTGAATACGCCGAGATATGTTATCGGCGGTCTCGGTGAGTCACTTAATAAATATGTTTGTTAAATATTCTTAGACTTTCTGTTCTTTGATGCTGCGAGAGCACCCTATCTACAGAGCTTTTGAGATATATAAAATTCATTCTAACTCTCAAATGTTTCCATAAGTTGTAATGGAATAAAAGTATCTTAGATACCTATCTCATAATTCATTTTGCGTGCGAAGACGACATAGGTGTTGGAGATGTAAGAATACATGGTGCATTTTGACATCTTGAACACCCTATAAGTCGATTTTGTGAAAAATATTGGTTTGGCTGTTGCCGTTCTCGCGGCTTCATTATTTCTTTAGATAAAGCTGCTAGATTTGCCCTCGAGTGTGCTTGTGTAGATATTTACATGATATCTACACTATACAGAAGCTCAATCTGGAAAGAAAATTCTGTTCTATCTGGAATAGCTTACTTTGGATCAAAAATATTCTATAATTTAATCTGGGCAACTATCTTTACATTTGCGAATTTTCTTAGCAATCAATTCAAGAGTTACGTAACGTTACCGGCATAAGAGCGCATCTAACAAACTAATTTGTCATTTATAATATAAGTATTGAAAAGTATTTGAAAGTTAAGTTGTGTAGTTATAAAATTAAGGTAAGATAACAAATGTGGTTTATTATAAATGTATATTTATTTATTTTTTCCATAGTTCGACGTAAATCAAACATCAACAAACATCGTCCGCGGTAGTACAGGCCCTCCGCACACGCAATAGCGGTGAAAGTTAAACGTGTGCCGCGTGTGGGATGCCTTAGCTAACCTCTCCAGGGATATTAGGATAAGCTATCGTGTGTTTTGCTATAAGAGGGGTTTTTAGATGCGTGATGATACATTTAGCGTTGATAAATATTTTAATGGGAAATATGTCTGCTTATAGGTAAATTGAACCAATTTGAAATGTCTAAACACGAATCGAATTATAAATTGCGCGTGCGTCGAAGTAATCTCGACTGTGATTGGTAGATACCTAATTTTTTGTTCTACGCAGCGTTCCATGCGCATGATTTAGATCAATCAACTTTCTTGACTCCGACTATAGCTATTTTAAAATTTAGTGTACGTACTAAAGTTTATTGTTATTATAACATTATTTTATGTTGTATTAAATCGCTTATTGATTTATTTTACGTGCCTGCAAAAAAAGTTGTATCGAATGTGTAAACGTATTTGGTCAACGCTAACTCTTCGCATCTAAATAAACAATAATAAATAAAATGGAATATACTAAATACGGTTTTTGTTAGACCATATATTCAAAATCTTTACTGAATTTATACCAATGCTTCAATATTATTAAAAAAAAAAAAAAACATATATTTTGTTCCATTTGTACTAACAAGAATCGTATTTAGTATGGATAGTCTTGTATGGGAAATAGGTAAATAATATATTGAAATGATAGTTGATAGTTACCAACTTATCTGAGGCAAGTCATAACCTACGCCTTAATTAATAATAAGTGCTATGAATAGTGAAGTTTGCACGTAATAGATAAATATTCCATTTCGATTTATATTATTTTACATACATGTGCGGTTTGTTTTATATTATAATATTTAAATTTAAAAAAGAACATATTTTCATCCATTGCGTCCTTGAATGCGTTCATGATAAAAAAAATTAAGCGAAATTAAAGAATTAAATTATTAGATTTACACATGTGTGTATTTTATAGTTTTTATAAATATAAATTAAATATATTAGCAGCTATAGCACGACAATTAGTTATCTTGCCCTGTATTTGTAATTTTTTAATTTAAAATATAGATAGAATATATGTTTGACTTTTATCGCTCAAAGAACTGGTAAATAATATTTAGTGATTGTGCTTAATATTTCATTTATAATCTGTGGTGCCTACAAGTAAGTCATTATGTGAGAAGAGGCATTACTGAGGGTAGTTTAACATTAATAAATAATATAATAGATATCGAATGCTGTGTTACTAGCCAGTGTTTAATAAGCATTAATATAAAAATTAACAGGAACTGAAATACTGTTGAAACCTCAGTGTAGATATAATTTGGTCCCTTTTTAAAAACAAATAAGACAATTTCATTTGCTAAACTTTTATCATAACTAAACTAGAATTTCTACGGACTGTAGATTGTTATATACTTCAAATACTGTGTAATATCAAAGGATTTTTTAAAGCCAAAAATTACTAGTTTTCAGTAAAATTATTTGTCTTAAAAGTATTCAAGTATATTTATTGAATTTGCTTTTATAACTACATATAGAATTCAACGTAATTTTACTACATATTATAATCTTCATAGTTGTAATAATATTACAAATTACTTTTCAATTTCAATATTAATATTAATTTGTAAATGACATACGTACATACATAAATTGTAAAGAGAGAAAACCGAAAAAAGACGTGCCAAAAATCTTTACACAATAATTTATTCTAATTGGTTACCAATTATAAATAATATTATTACTATAAATCAAAATAATATATAAAACAAAATGCTTGACCAAATTAAAATGAAAATATTTTTGACAAAAATTTTGGTGCTGTTCCTATTTATTAATCATTTTTTTTATATCTCTTTAATAGTATCTAACCTAACCTAGTCGATTGTATTATTTTTATTTTACCCAAGTATAAAAAAAAGACTAAAAATTCAAATGACTTTCCAAAATACTTTATTTAAAATACCTTTTTTGATCTAACCATAAATTTTAACTCAAGAAATTCACTTCCATTATAGAATACTATTACATAATTTCATACATCTTTGAAATAACGTTTAACAATTCTTAATTATCTATATCCTTAAGGTCGGGTTTACACTATCAATAATTTTAGGTTTAAATGCAAGTTATAAAGACATTTTAGAAAGGGTATATTAATATCAGCATATAGTAAATTCATGTCCAGTATTAATAAGATTATTTAAGTGATTGTGTGTGCAGTTGCTGGCATTCCTTTGTTTATCTTATAGCAATTTTAAGGCATTAAATCATTTTTTTTGTCTATTTAGGTATAATTTTTTCATTAGTATAAGCTCGGATCCAAAGGGTTACCATATTCCATTGTTTATGATTTATTTTTATTTCTTTAAAAGTATAGATAATAAAAACATTATTATTCATTGGTTTTTTTACATTTATTATTAATAATTAATAGTACTTTTATGCACTTAAGATCATTTAATTATAGCATAGTACAATTAGGATCCGCGCTTATACCACTTAAAAATTTGTTATATTGCACGCATTTTAGACTTTATCAGCACTTTCGATTAATGCTGGTCCAATAGTGTAAAAAAATATCTCTCACTTTAATTGTATTTAAAGTACTTACAAAATATGTATACAGTTTCAAGAGAAAATTTTCATTTAATTGTTGTAATTTAAAAGTATAATCATTTAATATTGTTTGTAAATATTTATTTAATTTTCATATCTGTATAAGTTTATATTATATGTATGAAACATTCCAAGCATAGTTGATAATATGTATTCACGGAATGTTAAAAAATTTACTTAAAAAATCTATTTCAATTCACTAGCTTTGCCTGGGTTAGTGTGAAAAACACTATAAAGCAGGTAAATAAGTTTTCTATGATCTTTGTGATGTGGTGTGCTTATTAATTTAATAACAGAAGGTTAAGTGTATCTTCAAAAGCAGTATCTACAATAACAACCTCCATTCATGTACGTTACCATGGAAACAAGTGTTGCAATTTTTATACAAGGTCAAACTGTACAATTGCTCTGTGTTGCGTTTTGTTTTAAAACTGATATGCTTAGCCTTAAAGTGAGTTTTGTATCCACTGTTAGTATATGTAGTAAAATTTTATAATTGATTTGCAATACATACGACATACCATAGAAAATGACAAGTAAAAATTAATAAGAGCAAATATGATTTGCAGTTTATTTCATATTTATGATTTAAATAATCAAATAATTATTTTACGTAATCTATTGGTTTGTATAGTTTAATTTTATTTGATCTATTGGCTATTTAAAACGTATTTACTATAAAGATATTTAATTTATGAAGACATAGTGTAAAAATCAGTCATAGAATGTACACGTTTAGTACAAAATCTGCTGTAAGGTTATCAAGTGTTTCTAAGTTTGAGGTTCATAATCTAAAGCAATAATAAAGAGTGGTTATGAAAATCTATTTTGGAGTTTGATTTTTAATCTTAAGGAACTCTAATCAAATACAGGATTACTTCCACTGTTCATAGGTCGTCTAAGGTCTGGATTAAAAAAAAATCCCTTAATTGCCTATCTGATATATGCTGTTTGAAATAAAAAGGTCTGTCTCATTTCAAATTTGGCGCCCTAGAAAAACTAATTTTGCCGCCCTTAAAATAGTGTCAGTTGGTAAATCTGCTACTGATGGTACTGATTTTAGTCATGCTTTATTTTATTGGGTATAAAACATTTTGTTTTTTATTGTTAATATTTAATACATACCGTAATAAAAAATAATATTTTAGAAATATGGACCTGACTCATTAAAATTTGTCACTACAACATTATTACTAAAGCTGGAAAAAAATTATAAAAAGATCCATAGAAATTAACACTAGAAATACAAGTAATTTTATACGTTTTTTTTAAATTAGTGCTGCTTGATTCTGATTTCGATTCTGATTCGGTATCTTTAGAATCGGAATCAGAATCAGTTACGTTTATAACGAATGAATTCACACATTCATCTATGATGTGGTTGAGCTTAAAACATTTTTTTTTTCTGGGCAGCTTTGCTTCAGGCCTTCTTTAAATAATTTTATTTACGTCTTTTATTTTAAAAGTTTTATTGATCCTGGCGACCTCTCTGCTTGATTGAAGTTTGGATGTTCGATTATCTACTTTATATGTCATCTGTCAAAAGACAATTGGATATTAAAACAAAAATGTACTCGATTCGACTAACTTTTATTGTAAAATCTTGATTCTACTACATCACTATTTACTTGGGAATAAAAAATTGCAACACTGGAAATGTCATTTTACAGTCAACTTAAAAATCTTACCATAGAGATAGATAGAGTAAGTGTGGCATATTTCGAATACACGTTTGTTTTTTGTGAATATCTTTAAAGGGAAACGGGTTACCTCGATAAAAAATACGTTAAATTATAGGA
>DVXP01004818.1:0-10039 GCA_018235645.1 Junonia grisea
CTAGTTGGACGTTTAGTGCCGAACGTTCGGCCTAGTGATTCAATTGGATAGCAGATTCAACAAGATGACTGCGACATGGATATAATGTAACAGTCTGCCTTTCCAAAAAATTGTAAGAGTGAAGCGGATCCAAAATTTTTACAATTATACTACGCCATCTTGTAGCGAATTGTGTAAATGAGAACAACTATGAGAATAGATAATTAAGCTTGTTCTCTTATTTATAAGATAATGATTTTATTATTTTCTATTAACAACAAAATTTCCTTTCCTTTTTATTACTATTAATTGCATCGATTATAAATAATGTATGTATTAGTAAATATCTATAGTAAGAAGAACATATTAATAAAATTATTCTTCCTTATCCTTTTCGTCTTGTTACACAATACTCATAATAGATGGCGTTAGTTGTTTTGTTAGAATAGAATCTTAAATATAGTGAATGAACAATAACAAAAATCGGTGGTAGTCGTTGGCAAGTGGTTGGAGGATCTTATAGTATACTGTTTTTCTTGGATTTTGTCGAGGAGGTGTATAGGTAGCGAAAAGGTTATAGGAAACAAACAACTCACATTTGTTTATTTATTATATAGGTACTAGAATTCTGTCTGTGGTCGATAGTCCTTTTTAGTCAATACGTGAAGCGAAAACTTATAGGTACATTTTCACGAAAATGTTGTGAACGGTGGAGTATGATAGGTATATTATTAGCATAGTAACGTTGAACGTTCAATGAAGGATTCATTAAGTTATTATTTATAAAATGTTATTTGCAAAAATACGTTCTATTATGTAAAACAAAACTTTATCACACATCGACACTACAGAGATATACTTACCTACTTAATGCATAAAAACTCGCGGGTTTCATTATTCGTCGCCGTCGGCTTTAAGGTAAAACCCATGGCATTTGAGATTTTGTAACCGACACGGAAGGTTGAATCTTGCTATAGATATCTAATATATTGTTTGAAATAACTTATGTTTTATATAATACTTAGGTACCGATGTATTTATTGTAAACAATAGGTCATCTTAATTAAAAAAATTCTCGTAAGTCAACCTCAAATTAGTTGTTTATATTTTACAAGTAAAAGTCCCAGCGGGGTTCTCCTTTAAATTAATTAATTGAATTGGTATTGTTATTAAGTAGATAATGAATTACACATCTGTATAATTAAATAAATATGTCATATCGCGTGTATAGTATTATTTCTTTATTTCTACCTACTTTAATATTTATCATAAATATTTATACGTGTTAAAACAACAATATATTATACTTATTGGAAAAATATATAAAAAAATAAACAACAATACATATAGTGAATTTCCGCAACCCTATTATTGTATGAATTTTAATAGTAAAAATTTGTACCCGACAGATGGGCCTTGGGCATAGCTTTATCCGTTCTATAGCTACCTATAGCTACGACCCAACAGGTAGGTTGTCCTCAAACCTCAGTTTCTCCCAATGCAGCTTTTTTCAGAAAAGTTAAATATAAAAAAATGTTTTCTTTTTTTTTTACATTTCTCGCAGTCTTGAGTAAAGTTTTAATTCATAATAGATAATAAAAATCACTGTTTTGTTGTTTTTTTGTCATTGTTTTGTTTGTATGTCAATTCATAAGCTTGTTCGTGCTAAATACTGCTAAAGTTACATTATGATTATTGCACGGATAAATGTGTTTTAAAAAATTAAAAATATGAACATGTAATATGAACCAAAAAATGTAAAATATGGAAAAAGTTATATATTTCATATTAAAGATTGTATATTGTGAAAAATAACTTCAGTATTAACAGTATCGTTACAAAAAAATTACAAAAAGGTAGCAAAATATTTAGATATAGTAAAAAAAGTTTTATTTAGATATCTTGATATCTACCACTAAAAGTATCTTATTAAATTGATTGCAGTAGTACAATCACATGCTTTTTAAATTATCGAAATTAAAATTCTGTCAATTTGGTCTAAACATTTGACTTTGACTGAAATCTTTCCACGTCGCATAATGTAATGGAAGCATATTTAAAGACGCCTAGGTAGTTCAGTAATTGCGTAAAGGCACTCTGGTATCTCTGCAACTTCCGTAGAGAATTTATTGCATATAGTTATATAGATATTAATTGTTTTAAGGTAGATATCTTATCCTTTTTTTTCTAAAATACATTTTAGTTTTTTTTTTATCTATTTCGGCAACAAGGCTCCGCATCAGATTTTTTTTTCTTTTTTTTATTTAATTTTTAAATTTTCATTTATCAATGTTGAAGGATTTTCTACTGCTTGTATTTTGTGAGATAGTAAACAATAGTCGATTTTATAGCCCAAATAATGAAAAAGTGGAGAATCTTAGAAGAGTTTCTTTTGAGGCAAGAAAATACTTGCAGAGTCGTCGTCCAATTTAGAAATAATTGATTTGATAATAGCGGTGCAGCGCAAGGCAGTTAAAGAATCGAAAACAAAATTTCAAAGAATACCCAATACGCAAAAAAATTAAATGCACAAAGCCGTGGCCACAGCTATGTAAATGCAAACTAGTAAAATTATAAAAACTTTTGATAACTAACTCATGTTCCATGATATAAAAGTCGAAAATATGGATCAATGTGATATTTTTGTGGAAAATATGGACTTAACTATAAAATATGGAAAATAAAAATGAGTTTTTTGTTATCTTTATTTAAAACACATTCGTAACCGAAAATCGTGTTAATTAAAAATCTGTATTTATTTATTAATCCGAGCCCTAGTAATGATATTCAATATTCAAACGTGGACAACTTTATATAAACAAAGTAAAATCTAGTAAAAACGATTATCTGTTGTTACCTATTCACTGCATATTGTCACTAGAAAGCCAAATCTATTAAAGCGCCACGGTACCCTATGGCGCTTTAGTAGTTTTGGCTCTTAAGTGACAGCATGTAAAATTATATATTCTCTTAAATAAATTATAAAAAAAACCTTTCATAGTTATAATTTTACTAACATGAATAAAATCACAAATATGAGTTTTTTTTTCTATACAATATTTCAACGTTGGTAACAGTTGGGCAAAATCGTGCAATACCACCAAACCTGGAAAATTAATTTGTGCAGTTGTAAAATACTAGCGGCACTAATTATTATTTAAACGTCAATTATTTTATACTTTAAATATATATTATTAAAGTTTTAACTGTAAGGTGACACTTAATAATGTATTTGTAGCGCCAGTGAGTACCATTTTACAATACAATAATTCAAATAATTAATTGAAATATTATTATTGAATAATAATAATAATGATTCAATTCCAATAATGTAGTATGAATCCATTACAGGTACAGTTGACCAAAATGCTGAGTATTGGCCCGTTGTATAGCTAAATAATGTTATATTTCAATCAATGGAATTCTCAGTAATATTTTTAGCAGATTTAGGAGAGGCCAATATAATTAGGCCTAATGCATCTGTGTCCAAGGCTGGCGAATCATAATCTTTAATATCCATCCTCAAACAATATTTTAAACCAGTTCAAGCTGCAGACCCATAAGTTTTTAAGCACTAAATCGAAATTCTGGATAGAATCACTGCATTCCCGGTTACTAATATCCCTTATATTGTTATAGGTATGTAGCAATTACCAAAATTCTCACACAGAAGCCAAATTAAGTTCCGTCCACTGCAGATATTTTTCTTAACATTCTTTTAAGAACGACCATAAAATCTGACATGACAATTTTGCTTGTAAAATACCATAATCACAACGTATAAGTGGAAGCCTTACTGTGCATGATCTATATTTTGTAAATTTATTATAGCTTTTTCTTCCAAAATGTTATTTACAATATATTTAAAATTATTTAAAATACCGGCAGCAATAGGCTTAAAATAAACAATAAAAATCCAACACTACATTTTCAATCTACTGAATACCTACTAGTCCTATATTTAACTGTATTGGTATTGACAGATGCCCGTACGAAACTTTTCCTTATATCTATAAAAATAAGCAATTTTCATCCTTATTTCCATTGCATAAGGTTTAAAACCTCGGACCTAAAAATTATCAGGTCATACAACCAAGTGGATGTTATCTTGTTCTGATGTACTGTATGACGTTTCATGATGGTCTTGGTGTTATTTGTTAAAGAATTTTAGCTTTATTATGAATAAATTCGTGTACGGGTAGGTATGTATTTAGACATTAAAATAATCCTTTCACCAGTATGTTGATAATGATGTCCGAATTTGTCGTAACATTTCACAAACCAGATACATCTTCTGTTATTCTATCTATAGCACTGATAGGAAATTATTATTACTCATTTTATTCTATAATTTGGTTAAATCACATTAAGAATTGGTGTATTGTCATAACTGACATATTACGTTTGAATATTTTTTAAAATCTTGTTGACCTATTTACGGCTCATATAATAAAAAAGTGACATTACCACTGTCCGGATTTAAATAAAATGTTACAAAAAAAGTTTGATACGACTTTCACGTTAAAAAATATTAGTTTTACGTTATTTACGATTGGAACACTAAATAAAGATAATATCAACAAACACAACTATTGCTGATATCACGTTCACAACACGAGAAGGTTGAATATAATCTTCTTACTGGTTTGTATAAATTCCGTAAAAAATTATACGTCACAAAATAAATTTAGAATTCTGGACATTTCCTGTCATTTTAATTCGTACGGTAAGATTAAACGATGCATCTTCATCAATTTACTAAAATTTATATTGTAAATTGTACTGTATAACAGTAGGATATATAAAATCGCGCGATATATTTGCTTTGAAATAAAAAAAAATCACACGCGAAGCACGTAACTACGCTGGCGGCCGCACGTCGAATGATTTTTAGATCGGCGTCGCTAGTTTGGCGGTGGGGCGTGGATGCCTACAATCTTCATCGACCACTGCATTCCGCTCCGTTCACGACGATTCACGAACAGTGCCGCCGACGGCCGAGCCCGACAGGCGAACAAAGGAACGTTATAGGGTCAACGTTGAATTTATATTGAAGAAAAAATGTACATAGATCGTCGTGTGTTCGTTGATCGTGCTTAAATATTTTGCCAATTAAATTATTACGTTTTAGTTAAGCTATAAAAGGTTAGTGCCTGGATTTGTTTAAGAAAAATATTTAACATGTCTTCGAAAATATAGTGGAACTTTCCATGCATGCAATGGCGTCCGTCATAGTCGATTAGTTGATAGTGCGTCAGCAAAATCCGTATACTTAACGATTATATCATTTATAAAAGTGAAAATGCGATTTTAGACAATAATCTATGCTACACAAATTTTCGCTTTGGAATTAGAACAAGCATCTGAACGTCAAACGATGTTTCGTGTTATTTTTATAATATTTACTCAAAATAAACACACATAACCTATTCTCGGATTGTCTATTTAACTAATTATCAATATACAATACTTTAATAGTTGGTGTCGTTATTTAACTAAATATCTATTTTTTCCCATTTGAACTTGTAAGCTGCACAAGCGGAACCGCAAGCATTACATAACTATTAAAATGGTTTGGACTAGACTGAGGTATGTTAAAGTAGAAAACAGCATATGTTTTGTCATTCAAATAATCTTTTGCGTAGCTCATATTATTATTCATTAATTTGCACCGTTGAAATTAGTAAAACATACGGTATATAAACTACCTATATACCGTATGTTTTACTAATTTAGTAAGTAGTAAGTACCATAATATATTTTATTTGTTCGTTGAAGAAATTAAATGTTATATAAAGGAGATAGGTACAAAATAGATACCATACAAAATAGTAAAATATCGTGTCAAAATATAGACAGCCATTGTATGATAAAACCAACTAGGTACCTAAAACTGCAATTCAATACGACGCGACACCCAGGTAGATATAATATTCCTGGTATCTATAGTCTGTAACCGAAAGAGCAAAATGCGAGTTTGTTCACCGCGCGCCAAGAGTGGGATAGCAGTCACGCGGCCGCCATTTTGTCGTTCATTTTATTCTACGCTTCGAAACGAAGGGGACACGACGGCGCTGGCGCGGCTGTGATCCTGTATTGTTAGGAATTAGTTATGAAAAAGTAAACGTGATATAAACTCAACACTACTTTAGAAAGGTACCAATAACATATCAACGAAATAGTTTGTTATATCTACATAATAATATAATCGGACGCGAGTGTGATTTATTAGTCGAAATGATCGACTTTAATATACCTAATGCGATTTCATTAGGTTTATTGATGTGCTCTTATAAACAAGTGATGATGTATGAGTGATTGTTGTTAACGATTTGTGAATTCATTGAAAAAGTTTAAATTAGTAAGTAAAGTTATCACCATCTATTTTCTTTTATTATTTTGTCTTTATGAAGTGGCAGTGTTAATTACGTTTTGAAGCGATGTAAATGGACGATGTAACGTGCTGATTCTTGTCGCCATAATATTTACGAAGTTTACCGATGTTGACCGAACGCGGCGGCCCGAATGTTTCTTGGTGTAGTCGTGAATAAAAAAGCAGAACGAGAAAAAAAAACATATTTTTATAATAGGTAAAAGAATAAATTTTCATAACAGAAATATTTATAAATCTAAGTATATATGTCCTGCATACCAAATAGGAATAAAAATGTTTAATAAAATATATTGCAATTGTCCGTCGATTCAATTCTTTTTTATATTAAAATAAAATCAAAATTAATGTAAGCAGTTTTCGTATGTTAGTGATAGCTTTCCATTTATGGTTTATTAATATATACATATTCGTTTTTAGGGTTCCGTCTTTATCATTTCCAACTTCAATTTTTTTTTCTTAGGCCAGTTAACAATTCATTTACTTGTAGGTAGTGCTCTAATTTTATTTGTAGGTATTATTTTATAAAATATATTTAGTGTATATAAATAGTATTTCATTTTATTATTCAAATTTCTTTTAGTATTTTCTATGAGGAACATTTTTACATCTACACTTTATTTATTTATTTATTTATATATAAAGAACGTTTATTGTTACATTTTAATTAGTTATGCTATTGGTGTACAAAATTGGTGTATAAAATCCCTGGCGGGTTTAACCGTACACAATGCATTTTTGGTCAGCGCTCGGAATACGGAATGTTTTACTGTCAAATTAAAACTAATTAATTCAATTTATTTAATGCTATAATCCAATCTTCGCAGAAATATTTTTTAAGTTTTCTCCTAAGATTATTTGTGTTAATTTCGTGTTTTAAATCGCGAGGAAGGTCATTTAGCAATAAAGGTACAAGGTATTCCAACGTTTGCCTACCATACAAATTGTTGTCCGGGGAATGACAAGTTTGGCATTCGACACACTGCGGGTTAATTTAGATTTAATTTTAATTTAAATAAAAAAAAATAATTTAACTTACTTTAATTTAATGGACAGTTTTCGAAAAAAAGAAACTAGCTTTTACTTTAAAACCAAGTTATTACTTAATGTGTACAATAACGAGTAAATCTATATTAATTTGTGCGGTAAACGATTTAGGATTGCTTATTACGCGTTATAACCGGTAGTATCACGAACCAACGAAAGAAAAAAAAAATAAAAATATTCTAACCGTTAATGAATGGCTACAAGTTACATCCAATATTGATCTCATCTTGGTAACCTTTAATTATAATATTAATAATTATAGTAAAATTAACTACTTTTCACCTGTGGCACCCGCCCATGGCATATTTATCGCATATTTATCGCTTTTAGCAAGAGCACTGTTTTTCTTGCTCCGGTAATTATTCCGGGATTAAAATATTCTATAGCCCAGTTAGGGCTTATTTAATGGTAACCCTCATTCATTAAGTACGGTATGAGACGAAACAAAAATCCAAATTTATTTTCTCATTTGTAATAAATAGGAATAACATATTACTTTCTAAATGAACGAATTTTAGGAAAATTTTATTTGTAGTCTTTTTTTGCTTTTTTTTGCTCATTTTATTTTGTTCAAAATGCAATGCTTCAAAAGTTTATATCAAGTTACAAAAAGTATTAAGAATGTGTGGACCATGGTGTGATACGTCGCGTTCTAACCGGTTAACATTCGGTAGTTTGGATCGCGTAGCTACTAAATAGTAATCACACTGGGAATCCAGCGATAAAGTCAATTTTATAGGACTCATCATCTTTATTAATACTGACATAGCTAGCACGGATGAAGCCTGGGGCGGATTTTTCCAACTCTTGAGGCTATTTGCGGATGAACTTTTTTTTGACAACCCAATCGAAGTTGTATTCCTTATTATTACTTATTTTTTTCTTTAGGTATTCGTATAGTCAAACTTGCACCTTTGGTCATCTCTAATTTTCGTTAATTTTTCGTGACACATTTTGTGAATGTATCTTTTGGGGTTTTGGCGAAATTATTACGCGTAATTTTTTTTCTATGCCTAGGGAACAGAATTTATATTTACATAAGTTTTCTATTATCAGAAAGATATCACCTGCAAACAAACCAATTCAAACCATGTGAGGATCCCCATGTAAAGTTTAAATCTTTTAAACTAAGACTTCATATACCTTGTCGACTTCTGTGTTTTGCAAGCACTGGTTACCGTGATGCTAGAGGTTGCTGCTCACTCTTGTACTTTGGATGATGTTTTAATGTTTGGATGTTGTAACTTTGATGACATCTTCGGATATCCAATACAAAGGTGATCTTAAAATAAATAGAATAGGTAGCTCCTGTCAGTGGCGTAGCTAGAATGAGTGATATAGCTGGAGCGGAGCAAATTTTGTACCACTATTTGAGACGGATGACCTTTTTTTCAAGTCAAAGTGCACCCTTTGAAAAACTTCCTAATTTTCGTAGATTTTTTGTCACGGACTTTACCGATGACTTTTTTTTAAAGTGCCTAGTCTTATTCTTGCTCACGTTTCGTGACATTTTTTTTTAAATTTGTCGAGATTACGCCCTGAAAGTGACACAAATTTTTGGACTATTCATGACTATGATACACAGTGATTACCGAACCTCCCTCCCCTCCCTTGCTACGCTACTGGCTGTTCCTAGCGCGTACTGTCAAAATAAGCCCGCCAGGTATTAGAAACTGTTAAATATTATGAGTAATCTAAATAATATATTTTCAATAGTTATCTGAATATATTTAATTTGTGTAAAATTAAAAAACATAGGAGGTTATAATTTTGAGCTATTAATATATTTGATGCATGAAACGAGTGACTTTTGAGTTTTTTCAAGCGAAGGTGTTGCGTTCATGAGATCTCTTGTAGGTTATTAGATGTTGACTAAATAATACTTGATTTTCTGGGCAATGTAATTTTAATGATGCCTTTACACGACTTCTTAACAAACGCATATTTTGAATTTAAATAAAAAGAAATCTATGACAACCAATAACCGTTAACTCTGTCTGCTTCGTCTTCCTTCTACTGTTTTGAATTTGTATTTGACTTGGATTTGAATTGTTGCTTATGTAATATTATTATTTGTGATTACTTTTATATAGTATTTCATAAATAGTTTAAAATCGCGCGTTTACTCGCTTTGATGAATATACCTACTTTTTAAATAATAATATATACCATATTTTTAATATTCGGTTGAAAAACGGTTTGAGTGTTATTTTACATTCTTAGCACTGTATTGTCGTCTCTGTAATTGCGTGTCTGTAATTATTATTGTAAAAAAAAAATACATTTTACTATTTGTTTTGATATTTTTACAAAATCAGGCAATTTAAACAGACAAAACGAGGTTATCATTTTAGTTGTATTTTTTGTCAAAATCTATACATATAACAAAATCGTAGAAAACTCGATTCTGTACATTGAATATTTTTCCAAAAAAAACTAGTGAAACGCGTTATATGTATGTTAGAAAGCCGAAACTATGGTTTTGTAATTTTTTTGTCTGTTTGTGTGTTGTCTGTCTGTTTATCTGTTTGTCTGTCTGTCTGTATGTCTGTCTGTCTGTCTGTCTGTCTGTCTGTCTGTCTGTCTGTCTGTCTGTCTGTCTGTCTGTCTGTCTGTCTGTCT
>DVXP01004819.1:0-10038 GCA_018235645.1 Junonia grisea
GTTATAAGTTAATAGATATGTATTAGTATATTATAAGATTATAATGTATATTATGTAATAGCATGTATAATAGTTTTTAAGCTAATATGTATTAGTGTACTTATAAGGTAATGTATATTTATGTAATTATGTTTCTATGGGCCATTGATGCCTGAAATAAATAAATAAATAAAGTAAGAGCGGCGACGGTGGTTTGTCACCATTGACAAAGACACTGCCCAATCCACGCTGGAAGCGAATACCGTTTTGATCTGGGGAATCGGTTGAAATCTTTCAGCCGCAGCCATGTTGGCATTGCTACTGCGTGAGAGGCCGTAGTCTTCTTCTATGAGACCGTTATGGTGAAGGAGATTACAGGTCGGACTTGGAAGAAAACCAATTTCACTCGGCAAACGCGACTCGTGGCGCTCTTTTTCGTGCACCGATGGGCATTGGGCAATAAAACGATAGGAAAGGTTAAGGGTTTTCATATTATTAAGGTCCGACCAACCAATTACCTAAATAAAAATTAAATTCATAATCACGCTTGACATCGTGAGATCTCCACCTATCGTCAACACCTGGGCATGGCACTGGGATCCCCAGCTGACATACTCTTCAGTGGTATGACGTGCCTTATCAATATGCTAAGCTCGCCAATTTTTCGAAAATTCAGTTCTATCAATAATTTTTTCTGCTAATGTTATAAAAATTTCTGCTAAGTATTCGGGGGCCCCCCAAGCTTGGGGGCCCCGTGGCTTTGCCTGTAGGTAACTACGCCACTGATTAAGCTCCATAACCTTCTTCCTAATTGGAGAAGAGGCCTATGCCCAGCAGTAGGATATGTACAGGTGTTACTTTACTTTACTACTTTTACTTGAATACATTTTGAGGAATGACGGTCCTACTCCTCTACCTCCCCTAAGTGAAATAAAAATTACGTTGTTTACAATATTACTCCAGGGTGAACCCTGATAAACTCCGAGGTATTCACAAACGCCGTATAAAAATAACATTTTATAAGAAGCGGCGAATATTTGCGGCCTCTAGCCGATTTAACATTTTCGCAGCTGCTCCCTCCCTGTACGCCCTTTTCCTGATATAGACGAGGCCAATATGTTAACGCAAGCAGCCTGGTACAAAAGCAAATAAATAACATATTAATAAAATAAGAATGAAAACAAGTAGGAATCTTTCTCTTTTGGAACTTTCCAATACATATTAGTTATCATTAAAACGTATAGATGTGGCGAGATATTTCCAATTTTCAACATCAAAGGTAAGAGATTTTCAAAGGAACGCTTTTACCTTATATTACCTAGGTACTGTGAACGTAACATATTGCCTGTAGATTCTATTAATAGTAAACTCCATGTTTTTGAAAACAATTTGAACTTGGCGTGTTTCTTCTACAGCTTTATAAGTATTTGCAAATGCAAATACTTATAAGGAAGAGCTAGCTACATTTTTAATATTTTTAAAAGGTTCTATGAATAATTTTATGTAGGTGGAACGACAAATCTTTATGGATTATTGTATAATAAAATAATAGATGAGGTGTGTAACAATAAATCCCACACCATAGAGAATTAACTATTAATAAAACGAAAACTATGATTTTTACACATTATTAAAACTTAGCAAGCATTTTATTTTGTCTCTTTTTGAAAGGTAATGGAAAAAATTCGTAAAAACTTATATATCTTCTATTTCGAGAGAGAATTATGACATTTTTTTTTACTTTTTACAAATAGCAAAAAAAATTATCGCTTAGTAACGTCTAAAGAGTATTTAAATTAGTCTTTATTCAAACAAACCATTTCCTGCGTATAATGAATATATTTTTTCTTGTCATACGAACTTTGACTAATATAGGAATTGTGTTTTTTGTGAGAATTCTATCTTTACACTCTTTATATTTTTCATCCCGAGGCTGTAACCGTGGTGAGCTTCTTTAAATATTTAAAGTTCTGTAACTATCTTCCCTATGGAAGATCTTTACGCTTTCTCGATGAATTTTAAAATCTTTACTTACGTTGAATGAAAAAAGTTCTTAAATATTTGGCTAACAGACATCACACTCAGCTTTTTATATCTCTTGTTTTATGAATCCGACCTTCAAGAACTATGTTGTCTGTTTGTAAGTAGGGTTGCGGTCACCAAATTGAAAAAACCGGAATCGAAATTGAAAACTTAAAAGAATAGATACAAAACCCAAGACACAGCTGCGTATCTGATTGCCTTTTATTTTTGTAAGATTCCTTTCATGTTTAAAAAACAGGACACTGCTTAAAAACTATCCTCAACAGATGGACACCTTAAAAACCGGGTTTTACTGTAAGTCCACTTTGAATTTCTAAATTACTATTTTAAAAAACGCGCACATTTCTATCTCAAATTTTGCTAGGTATTTTTACATGTTCAACCTCGAATACTTTCACACAATGCTTAGATATTTCACAGTAATTGGTGAAAACGTAATAGTTCTCAAAGTAACTGCAACAGTTGAAAGTGCGACGGAAGTTGCTTCTGAATGGTCTCTACTACAATGTACGCCAACTTAATGCTCTCCTCAACGAGTTGAGAATGAAAGTTCAACGAGTTTGGAAGAACGCAAATGTTCATTTATATTTTTATAACACTAAAATTTTACATAATATATTTAGTTATGATACCTGCCTAATATACCTAATACATATGTAATTACTAGTATTTTCAATCAAAGCGTGCCCCAGTCGATGTCGTATCAACTAGTAACATCATAATAATTGTATTAGGTTCAATTGTACTTTGAATGTAAGGACACACTTAGATATACACATATTTCATATTATATTTTGTAATATATAACCCCATTTTTAATCGACTTAAAAGGAGTACGTTGTTAATCCCTAGTGTGCGTTATACATAATATAATATTACTTCCTCCCCCGTAAATAAATCCAGTTAACCTCGACTTCAACTGGTTCTTGTCTCTCCCACCCCTAGATGTTTTTATGAATCCAGAGGTGTGAGCATGGCTGCCTACGCTTTGTTACGCAAAGGTGGAGTGACCGCTCATCCCTCAGCGCCGGAGACGTTACAGATGTACTGTTTATTGAGAAATAATTCACCCCATCCTGTTTAATAGCTCTACACTACTACACTGCCCAATAATTATTTTTGTCGCCCATTTAACTATTTTTACTGCCCATCAATATATTTTTACTGACCACTTCATAAACTAACGTTTGTATAAATTTTGCTGCCCAAAAATGAATTTAAAACTGCCCGCTTAAATACATGCCTTTAGAAAATATAATAAATATAAATACCTTCTTCTACATTTTTCGGGGTGAAAACAAATTCTTATGTAATCAAAATATGAGTAAGTTAAAATAAATTAAACTTCTTAAATAAATATGTTGTATTTGGGTGCAAAACATTGTTTTTTTTTTCATTTATTATAAGATGGTAATGAAAAAGCTTCTATTGCATTTCAACTTTTAAGAAAATCTGAAAATATCAATAGTAACAATTTAGTTATATATATATCACAAAATTTCAACTCTACGGCTACTCTGCTCTCACATCTCAATATATTTATTAGATTTATTCACAGTCTGAGCGGAACAAGTATCTACCTATATAACACACATCCCTAATCCCTTATTATATACACTTATCCCTTATTATATAGTATCGGTTATACACATATTGTATATAGTACAGCCACATAGCCACAAACGGGTAGTATATTCAGCATACCGAAATGACTCCATGAAATCTTGGGAATTCCAGGACCATTACTTGGATTACTGCAAGCTTCAGAGCTGAGATAGCTAAACTAACCATCTGTATGTTTAGACACGTACAACATTTACGTACATTGTGATAAAACACAGAAAAATGCTAGAAATTAAAAAAAAATGAAATAAAAAATCAATATTTATTTTTAAATAAAGTACCTTAGTATTAGTAGGAAACAAATGCTGACTTCAGGAAACCATCTATCTCAATCAAGTCGAATGGGGTGAGATTAACGAAACAACTGCTGTGATCGGTGCCAACAGGGTCATCGAGATATTAGCGTTTAAATGGCAGCCTCTTTGTGGAGTGAATGAGAGCTCTCAAATGACATCATTTCCAGTTGAATTTGCAACTTGTAATATATTCCTCTGAAACTGTTTTTGAAAAAAATCATCCCTAAATTATTTTGCTAGTTAAGTGTTTTGTGATTATTTGTCGCGGAATACCTGCCGCAAAGTAATGCCTGATTTAGGTATACCTAATTACTAATTTTTTGAAGATTCCTGTTTCAGTCTTTAAAACTATTCATAAATTTCCATTGATTTTTGCGGGTTTTCGGTAAAATAGTATACAAATCCTATTTGATAAAAATGATACAGGTGTGCCGTGATTTTTATATAACTAATATCCCAATATTTTTATGGATATATTTCGATTTCTTTAGCTTCGAACTTTTTATTTGCCGTATTTTCATGCAGAAGATATAAAAATAAACTATTATACTTATATACCAGTACAATTGTTTGTCACACTGCCAATATAACCCTGCATTACGTTGGAATCTTATTTATTACCTACATCCCAGATTGTGCGCGTCGCTTACGCATAAATTATTCTCCAAAAACTACGAATTAATACTAACAAAGTATTATCGACAGGTGGCAGTGGTTTTTATTTTTCCTAATTGTGTAATTGTGAAATATATTTTTCATATATATATATACGAAATACAATATTTTTAAAAGTGTATCAATTATGTAGGTTCGACTTTAATTATATTCATAGCGCTTTCAAAATTTTAATAACCATATAAAAATTACGTTTGCTGCTTCTGTCGGAAATATCGAAATCAAAATTTAACTCTATATAGTAACGTAAATTTTAATACGAAAATTATATTACGTTTGCTCATTAAATTATTAAAGTGATTGCGAAAATTTGCGAAAATTTTATTGTGAAAATTTTTAATAGAACTTAAGCTCATTAATTTAAATTAATACAAACAAGTAACTGAAAACATATAGTTTAATAAAAACAGACATTTAATTTTCGTATCTATAAAATAATTTATAGTAATATATTCCTCCGCCGCATCGGTCGTTAAATATTACGTAGGAACGAGTGGGTACTTGGGTATGCATGAATGCTTTATGCAACAGGCCTATTTAAATATGCCATGGAGTGAACCAACGTTAATTGCAACGCAGAGCATGATTACGTATTCAAACCCTAATTTCTTTTTCACACAGACAATGTATGCCAATTTTACCAAACACAAAAAAAGTTCTTTTGAAGAAAAAGTTAGTATTTGGACAAAAATGTATAAATATTTTTTAATCGAAACTTTTAAATATACTTGGTAAATAACTAACATAAACCAAGCTTTTAAGTATTTTGTAAGTAATGTTAGACAAAACATAACAATAAATAATAATAAATAATCAATAAAGCTTTATGTGAACAAAATGCGTTATTCTTACAATTTTCTCCTCAATCGACTCGACACATACTTTCCTTAACTTGTGTTCAGAAGGTTATTTACGAACGGAATACATGGAAATGTTTTCAGATTTCATTTCCGTAAAACGGTGGGATTTTAAGTAGAGCCCGTTTAAAAGCAACATCGTACAAATAAAAAACGAAAGAAAAATTGGTACTTTTCGTTTGCATTAGAGAGATAAACATAATTTACAGGAAAATAGAAATGCGATAAAAGAGAATCAGAATATTTCACTTCGATTGTTAGCTTAGTAAATGGAAAAAAAAATAAATAATCAACTGATACTTATGAGAAATTGAGGATAGCAATGGCCGTACCAATGTCATGTACTGTAAGAAATATATATACATTGTACGTATATAATGTATTTATTAAGTCACTTGAAATGAAATAAAAAAATAACAGTTAAAAAAAGAATTATCGCAAAACTGGTAGATAAATTAAACTAAAAATAAAAAAGTAGATGAGACGTTCTTTGAGTAAATGAGAGATACTTTAAATTTTAAAGTTAATGTAAAAAGAAAAAAAAAGCGATGGACATAAAACTTTTAATTGCTGTAAAGAATGTCACAAGTGTAAATTTCAAAAATTTACTAAACCCCCGACCATAAAGACCGATATTTTTTATAAATTATACTTAACAATATACACACAGACACACACATACACAAAAGCGCGCGTGCGCGCGCGTTTTTGCCCACACGTATGCACATGCATAATTTTCAAGTTACTCTCAACAAGCCCTTCCATTTGATACCCATATTCTAGACATGCTTCAAAATAACTATTCCACCATCTGGGATAAACCGCCATATTGGATTTAGAATTACGCCTCATTATTTTTCGAGTTACTTTCTACAAGTTCTCAACAAGCCCTTGCTAGGTTGGATTGTCCGCCATATTGAATTTAGAATGACGTCATGCATTTATCGTATATTGTCATCCAAACTAAATATGTATGCAATATTTCAGCTCAATCGGTTGAAGATACAAGTATCTGCTTTAAAATTGAGTTACAAAATTCCAGTCGAAAAAACTACATCCACATATTGCAAGATAATCTCAAAACGGCTGTACCGATTTTGATATAACATATCTAAAAACCACCGCTAAAAAACACTCGTCCAAAAAAAACGAATCAAAATCGGTTCATCCGTTTAGTAGCCACACACAGACACACAGACACACTGACACACTGACACACACACACAAATATAGCGGTCAAACTTATAACACCCCTCTTTTTTGGTCGGGGGTTAAAAGTAAGGATTAATCAAATCCTTTGTCTCGTCCTCATATAATCTTACAATGTGAGTGTGTTAGGTTGTTAGTAGATATTGTTGCAAGATACATTGTACTCGTAATTTACTAACCGTTTCATTACGACGCCCATTGACTTGTATATAAAAATGACAACCTTTGTGTGCCATCTGCAGTGAATTGGCTAGCGCTGCTTTTTGTTATACATGCCATGAAGAGTAACGATAAGCTTCATTTATTTTTCAATCTAACTATATGTAAGAAAATAAAATAGTAAAGTCAAAAGTAAAACTCGTTAACGCTAAACTTTACCAAGTCTATAATAAAGATAGTAACTGTTTCCAAATACAATCCCGCATGAGCGAATTAAAATATCAATTGAAGATATTAAATAATTTAGAATACTTACACTGAAATTAAAATTAATATAATCATATACCAATAACTTAGCAATAGAATTTGATTCATAAAATGTTTTCCGTGTATTTTGGTGTCAACCTAATCTATTCGGTGAATGTACGTTGAGTAGCATTACATTAAATGCGTAGTCGCCCATGTGATTTATCTTAATGCATCTTCGTCTCTGTCAAGTACGTATGAGATGTCATTTAGTAAATTGGTTTTCTTCAAACTTCGTGAAAAATATTTCTGTTTTATTACTAAGGCGAGAATAACATACATACATTTTGCAATCATAATATAAAATGCTTACAAGTCTAATGTAATTAATGACTTGAATGAACCTGAACCTGATGACAACGAATTGACTAATTTACGCCGGTTTTCTCTGAGAATGCGTTACTGTTTCGATCGAGTCAGCTTGTGTGCGAGCTAGATATATCTACCTATAGCTGTAGCCTAGACTCTAAGTTACTAACTTTTTAATTCTAAATAATGGGTTTATAACGTACATATCCCACTGCTGGGCATAAGCCTCTTTTTCTATTAGGGAGAAGGTGTGGAGCTTACTCCACCACACTGCTCCACTGAGAGTTGGTGGATATACATGTGTCAGAATTTCTTCCGGCACATGCAGGTTTTCTCACGATGTTTTTCTTCACTGCCGAGCTCGAGGTGAATTTAAACACAAATTTAGCACTTGAAAATCCAGCGGTGCTAGCTAGGGTTTGAACCGGTGACCTTTGGTTAAGATCCACGTGTTCGCATCACCATAGGCCATCTCGATTCATGGATTTATAGAAATTTGTATATCTGGACTTACCCGCGACTGATAGACATAACCACGTATTTAGTAAAACTTTAAAAGTTGACTACGGAACCCTAAAAGCTAAAAGTTAACTACATACTTATACTTATTTATCACTTTGTTAATAGCAAATGTTACATTAACCGTGTTGCTATCTTGTAAAAATAAAATAGTAATATAAACATAAACGACTAAGATAAAAGGGTTAACAGCTAAACATTACTGTCAAAGTTTATTATTACTCGTTATCGTTGTTTAGATTTATTGTTGAAGAGAAACAATAAAATCAACAGACAATGTAATTAGGCACTGTTTGTCACGTATTGTTTACATTGAAAATATTGAAATTGAACAGACCAAAACGAAAGAAAACATTTCATTTATTTATTTTTGTCAATTTTTCGTACTGGTACTATTTGTTTTGTTTTACTTACTGGTACATTATGTGATTAAAATTATGGGTTCTAAATACAACCTTTAAACCTCTATGTTACAGAAAATTCGCTTATGTTCTCGATCAAGATGTATATCAACAGCAAAATTTATCAGGTTCAGCACCACAATCAAACATATAGCAGAACAGTGCTACATTCACATTTATAATTTATTACTACAGACTAGTAGGAAAGTACATGTAGGTATGGATAAAAATTACTCCATTAAATAAAGTCCATTTTGAAACAAAATGAGAGCACTCATTCTTTTCATTCTTTTCATTTATATTTATATATTTTTATTTATTTATATTTATACGTGATCCCAATACGCAATTCTTTCTGAAAAGCAAATATTGATCTACGTTGAAATAATAATGTAGGCAAGTTTCCTCATTTACTTTGTACTAATTAATGTAAACGTAGCATAAGAACAATATTATTCAGGTGCACTTTAAAATGATTTACATATTTAGACATAACTATATTTGACTGCGGTGAAAAAACCAGCTTCTTTATAATTATTAAGGACAATTTTCGCTCACCCTAACGTTAGCCACACGTTTACGTACATCTTAGTCACACAGTACGTAACTTTAGTTTCTTATTAACTTTACATATTCGTTTAAGACGATAGTTGTTATCATATTTTTGCAGCGACATATTTCAAAATTTTGTACAACAGTCTTTATCTTCCGATATTTATTTATGCTTTTTTATTATAGAGCATTTACCAAAGGTAACAAGAATGCACCTGATTCGATACGGCGAAGGAACAATTTACTGCAGCGTGCAAAGAAATAAAATGACGTCAATAATGTTTATGTTAGAACTTTGATTTCCTTGGACGGTTGTCATTTAGCGACCGCTAAATAGTGTTCAATGACGTCACCTAAGCGTTTCCTAGTATTTAATACTTTTTACGTACAACAAGGCTATAAGAAACAATTGAAATTATATTTAAGCAAAATAAATATAATAACAAGTCTTTATAATTTGGAATGACAAAGTTAGATAAACTGGTACGTGGGTGTAACCCTAATTGAAACCGTGCGCTGTCAGCCAGCTAATCTCAGAATAATTTTCAAATCCGAACATTTTAAAATACAACTTTAATGTTAGGTTATACAAAAATACCACGTTGCCGAAACTGGGTCAGAAGCCACGATACTTCACAATGCATGTATGCACATACATTGTAATGTCTCCACTGTGTTCGCAAAGAGCAACTTTTTTCAATGATACATTCTCTTCGATATTAGAAAAACCATACCTCCGATAGGTCTTCTATTCTTTTTTTAACTATTTCTTAGCATTTTTCTTTTGATAACTTATCTGGACTAAAAGAAATAAGGCATGTAAAGTTTCAACTAGGTACTACGGCAAACAACGACTAGGCACTAAGAACTTTTGTTACCAACTCATTGGGACTGAGAAGACTTTGAGACTGAGAGCTTATATTTTTAAAATATTGTGCAGTAAATATGTTAAAATAATGAAAATAACAAGTGTAAATTTGAAAAATTTATTAAACCCCCGACACCGTATTCAATACCACATGAGTGACACAATGACACACATACATACACAAACACGATTGAGTTACTCTCAATCAGCCCTTTCATTTGATACCCATATTGTAGAAATGC
>DVXP01004820.1:0-10037 GCA_018235645.1 Junonia grisea
CCTGCCCCGGCAAGGCAGAAGGTGCGGGTTCAAATCCCGCTGTGCCGCGAATTTTTGATTTGATATTTAAGTTTAAATATAATAGATATTTGGCTTGTGTCTTCTACTTCTAAGGTATAATTTGAAAAACACGATAGGAACAAGAGAAAAAAGAACTTTTCTGTTGAATTGATTGAAAATTATATGAAAATATAGAACAGTAACAATTCTAGCATCTTTTTTTGTTTATTGCAATTTCTTGTCTGTATTCTCAAATCTGCCTAAAAAGACAGAATAATCCCATAGAACTGCATAGAAAAGTCGATGCGACAGTCTTAGCGTGAACAGCCTTTACCTATTCCACAATCCATCGACAAGACAATGAGTAACATTTGACAGCACCGGCATTACAATGGCGTACGGTGCGTGAGTGCGTTTGCAGTTTGCACACAATGCTTAGAACACATAGGATGGAAATAGTTTAGCTCAGGCAGTGAGGATTTTAATTAAAAGCTTTTTTTCCTTGAAAATTAGTCCTGTCTATTTCGTTTTGTAATTCGTTATTTATTAAAGATTTATTAGAAAATCGAAAATATAAATTATTAGAATATATAAAAGGTAATACATACACATATTTACATTTATTATTCATATACCTATCGATGAAATACTTTGATCAAACTTTGTTGACACTTCTAATTTGTATGTCGTCTCTGTTTACGGTAAACAGTTTTTGCAATACGTGAGAAACGTGATCAAACGTCTTGTTTTACATCTTATTGGAAGGAAGTGAATCTAATAAAGATACAAATGAGTTTTCTGTTAAAGCCATCTACAGACTGTACGTTTTCTATAGACTGTTCGCACTTGCATACGCGTGTACGTCGAACTACTTAAATTCAATCAAATTAACGCAAAAATATTTGCATGCAGTTTGTAAAGACTTCAGCTTTGGTTTCTTAGAATAATGTTAGCCCTCATTTTCAGTTTACCTGAAAACGTTTTGAATTTAAATTTTATTTTTGAAGGCCACACGGCCCACATAATGGTCGCAATTATGTAGGCCGTCACATTCTTAAGAAACCCAAGTATTCAGGGACATTATCAAACTATCCTCCAATACTCTCAGTATATAAGAACTCATAGTCCATAAAATTATATATACCTAAGGATCATTATCAAACTCCTCTGTACCTTCAAATTACAAACTCACCCCCTCCCCCACAGTTGCTGGACACATGCACAGCCGAATGCCTCTTCAGTGCGGAGTACCACTCCGGAGCCCTAGCCCTCCGCGACGCGGCCGGCGCCTACCTCGCGCCCATCGGCTCCAAGGCCGTCCTCAAGACCCGTTCTACCGCCGTCACGAGGGATGAGCTCTTCAGCCTGGAAGACAGCCTGCCCCAAGCAGCCTTCATCGCAGGACTGAATGAAAAATACGTCTCTGTTAAACAGGGTAAGTGGAACATTGTCGAAGTGTATTAGGGTTGGTTTTCTAGAACATTTGGTTTTTAGGATGTCCTGACAAGTTAAGAAGCATTATGAAGACGCAGTTGTCTTGTTTTTTAGTCGACTTGTCCTGTTTATTCAACAGAAAATACTAGTTTTTATACGTGTTATTGAGCACTACTTCTTTCTGATAGGTATGTGAAAACATAATAATTATGGTGAAGCCTAGTTACTGACTCAATGATTGAAATAGCACAATTTAGCAAAAAAGTTATTGCATCGGTACAAAAAGCCTATAAATGAACTCCAGGCAATTGGAATAGTCATTGGATATAAATCTACTTTATTATGAAACGACTTTAATACAAACATAATTTTCAAATATGTCCATATGGTTTTTGACGAATAATATAAAAAATAAACAATTTTACAGTTCCAAAGATATTCCTGCAGCTATTCTACAAAGCCCATAAAACTAAATAAAATCCCTTTAAAACTTTTATTTGCCGGGAATAACGTTATTCTTGCACTAACTCCACCACGATTCCCAGTAATTGCCCGCCGCCCGCAGTAATTACTGCTCAATAAACTGAAACAATCGCCCAGCATCCGACGCGAGAGTTAATTGCGATCCGATCACTGCAGATAAGGCTGTCTACACGCTGAGCGGTTTATTTTAAGAGCGTTTATTGACGATGATCTATTGATAAAGATAATAATTATATCAGAAATTTAAGGTAATCAGCTTTTGATTTTGGAGCAGTTTAAGGTTTTGTGAAAGGAGCTGATTAGATCTTAGAGATAATTATGTCAAATCTTAGACTTAGCTTAGTGGCTACAGTTTTATTTTTAGACAGTTTCATATTTCCTACGATTCTTCTGTAGTCATTTTACAAAATCAAGCCATATTAAAATTTGAATAAAATCCCTGTTTCGTCAGGAAACTTTGCCAGGAAGACTTTTTTTTAAAGACAACAAGTCACCATAATTGCCCAGTGCCCGTAGTATTTACTGCTCAATAAAGCTTAAAGTTTAAGCCTTAAACAATCGCGCAGCATCCGACGCGAGAGTTAATTGCGATCCGATCACTGGAGATAAGGCTGTCTATACACTGAGCAGTTTTAGAGATGTTTAAGGGTTTTGTGAAAGGAGCTTAATATTAGCTTATTGGCTATAGTTTTATTTTTAGGAGCTTCATATTTTCTATGATTCTTCTGCAGCCTTTCTACAAAATCAAGCTATATTAAATCGAAACAAAGTCCTAGTTTTGCCAGAACTTTATTTTTAAAGTCACGTCGCCATAATTCCCCAGTGCCCGTAGCTATTTACTGCTCAATAAAGCTTAAAGTTTAAGCCTTAAACAATCGCGCAGCATCCGACGGTGCGAGAGCTAATTGCGATCCGATCACTGCAGATAAGGCTGTCTATACAGTAGCGGTTTTAGAGCGGTTGAAGGGTTTTGTGTAAAGAGCTGATTCGATATTACAGATAATTATACGAGATTATTTGAAGTTAACTTATTAGCTACAGTTTTATTTTAAAACAGTTTCATATTTTCTACGATTTTCCTGCCGCCATTCTACAAAATCAGAACATATTCAATCGGAATAAAATCTGTTTTGCCAGGAAGAACTTTATTTCTAAAGTTACGTCGCCATAATTGCCCGGCGTCCGTAGTATTTTGTTTAATAAAGCTGAAACAATCGCGCAGCGTCCGACAGGCGCGAGAGTTAATTGCGATCCGATCACTGGAGATAAGGCTATCTATACGCTGAGCGGTCTTTAGTGGGTTATTATTAGAGCTTTTGTGCAAGTAGTTATTTTATCATAGATATAATAAATCATTTTAGAGATTTATTATTTAGCCCGTTAACTAAAGGGGTATTTATATAGTGTTTTTTTTTAATAATATTATTATCGCCGTGAGCAATTTGAACAATTCGTATCAATATGTTTCGTTAATGCTTTAAGTCCAAATTTTGCAAGGGATATTTTTGTACGCTGAATTTCTTCGGTCTATTATTATTCGTGATGTTTGAAATCAAATTAAATTTCTACTTTCTACTCCTATCATATCGTATATACTTAGTCAAAAAATAATGATATCTTCATTACAACAAGTCAAGAACAGCTATTATTACAATAAAACCAAACACGCGCGGTCTGCAATCAGCCTGCACTAGAGATAGTTTTATTTGCAGCACACTGCACGTCGCTGCAATTGTTACTTTAATCATCCGTTATTATTTCTACTTAAAATGGCTTCTATTTTGTGGTTTCCATGAATATTGTATCCTGAAAGGCTTTTCGAGGAAGCTGTTTTGTTTGAGTTGGGTGTTTCTGTTCCTTTTATTGTATGTTAAGTTATTAGTGGAATTAAATTTGGAAAAAATTACTCATTAGTTTGTTTGAATAACATTAACAAATAACACAAATAAATCCTATGTTTTTTTTTCTATTTATTTTGTAAGGGCTTTTACACTACATGTGTATGTCAGCCCTATTGTACCCATATTAATAATATACAAATATTAAATATAAGAACATAAGTATCTTAACAATATAGAACTGATTAATAATTTCGACAATATTCTGAACAAGCTAAAAGCTTCTTCGGAACATGGATTTGCTAATATATTTAGAAATACGCCAACATCCATTTTATTTAAATGAAGAGATCGCATAAATGTTTCTCTCGCTGGTTCATGTTCAGAACATTCAACCAAAAAGTGTTGTACATCGTCTATAACGTGACATGTATTACAGTTAGGAGAAGGTGTTTTTCTCATAAGGAATCCGAATTTTTTCCTAGGAACATGTCCTGATCTAAGTCTATGCGCTAATACCACATATTTTCTTTTCAACCTGGTGATGCAACACCATGGTATATGAGGAGGCTCACATTGAAGTGTTTTGTACCATATACCTTTCTCTAAGGAAGTTTTGTTAAAATATTCCTTCCATTCTTTATGGCAAATTTGTTTATATTTTGGTAACAGTTCCGAGAAATTAGGTTGCACGCAAGTTTTTTTCCCACTTCGACATCCAAATTTAGCTAAAATGTCAGCCTTCTCATTACCTATTAAGCCTATGTGTGATGGAACCCATTGCAACATCAAATGTACACCATTATTGTTAAGTTCATTTATTGAAGAAAGCACAGCATATGCTATCGAAACACCTCTGATACCAGAGGCGCATCGAGCAATATGCTGAAGTGCGTTTTTACTGTCTGTACATAAAAGGACCTTCGTTAACTTCATGGTATTGACATAATCAAGTGCCTTTGAAATCGCAATAAGTTCTAGTGTCATTATACACACATCCCCTTCTATTTTTAAACAATCATCATCATACAAATTAAAATCCATTTTAGAACTAACATGAAAACCAGCACCACGACCTTCCTTGCTTTTCGAACCATCCGTATGAATTACAAACCATCCTGGATATCTTTCATTAATCTCTCTTATGACATTATATTTCAAAACATTAACATCAATATATTTTTTTGACCTTGTGATGCTTTCTAAGTTAAACTTAAGTATATCATAAACTTTTATATTAGTAACCCATGTAGACAATGTGAACATATCAATGGGTAATGATGATGAAATAGGTTCCTCTCTGACTTCATTATATACTGATACAAGCATCGGTTTTTTTTTGTTTGACCAATAACTATTATTATAACATAAATCACTAAGATTCCGTATTAATGTAATAGTTACATTTTCTTTCAGTGACATGGATTTTAAGCAATATTTTAAAGCTAAATATCTTCTCCTTAATTTTAATGGTGGGATACAGAGTTCACTTTCCATGACGTGAATGGGTGTAGTTTTAACAAACCCTCCTATTATTCTAAGTGCCTGATTCTGTATTCTATCTAATTTTTCTAAATTACGTTTTGCACTTGTATCATATATAAAACAACTATAATCTATACGACTTCTTATCAAAGACAAATAAATTTGACGCATATGTTTCGGATGTAATCCCCATGAAGAGCCAGCTAAAACATTTATTAAATTAAAAAATTTTTGAACTCTTACAATTATTTCACTGATATGCTTTCCCCAACGTAACGATTTATCTAACCATAATCCTAAATATTTGCAACAATTTACTGTTTCTAACGAGGTATTGTTAATTTTTAAATCAACTAAATAACTTTTGTAGCCTCTACTGAAAACACAACACTGAGATTTTTTAACAGATAGTTGTAAGCCTATTTCATTTATCATTTCATTAAAAATATTTAATGCCTCTTGAATTTTATTAACACATTCAGTGATATTTCTACCTGTGTTATATAATACAAAGTCATCTGCATATTGGCACATCGTTACTTGTTTAATTTTACGAAACAATTTTAAAGTTACTATATTAAAAAGTATTGGAGATATAGGATCACCTTGCGCTAAACCTTTGTAAGTAAATCTAGTTATAAAATTAGAATTATCACTATCGTCGTATACATTAAGGTGTCTCTCACTGAGGTAATTCCACAGATATTGACACAATTTTTTACCAAAACCAAATTCATCCAAAGTAATGGTAAGTTGATCGATTAAAACATTATTGTACGCATTTTCAATGTCCAAAAAACACGCTACTGTCTGTTGATTATTAGTGAAACCTAACTGTATCTGTGTAACTAATCTTACTAAACAGTCTTGACAAGAGTGACCTCTTCTAAAACCCGATGTATATGGAGATAATAAATTATATTTTTCTGCAAACCACTCAAATCGTTTTGTCAACATAGAATGAAAAATTTTGCAGATACAAGATAACAGGGATATAGGTCTAAGTTTATTTTTATTCGAGGTATTGTTTGAATTTGGTTTTGGTATCGATACTACAAGTACATCTCGCCACTGTGTAGGTACCTGTCCTGTATTTATTATACGGTTATATAAATCCAAAAGATATTGTTTTGCAATTTTAGGTAAATGAAATATCATAGAATATGTAATTCCGTCCATTCCAGCTGCTGTGTCCTTCTTTTTAATGCAGTTAAGTAACTCGTGTAAATTTAGTGGACACTCCAACGTCTCGTTAACTGAGGAATATACAGGCGATTTACATGGAACATAATCAGGAGCGAGATTACATAAAAGTTCTACTTTTTCATCTTGAGATGGAAAACTCTTAGGCGATCGAAAACCCTTTATCCATCGCATACGGTTCCACATATCATAAATAGTTGTTGATTCGCTAAAACTATCACAATAACCTTCCCAATCTAATGAATATGCCTTATTCATAGCGTTTTTAGCGTTTCGTGTTTTATCTTGAAGAAAGTTTAAGTTTTCAGGTATAGGATTTTTACGAAATTGACTTAAAGCTAATCTACGTTGCGCAACTAATTTGGACAAATCGGGATTCCAAAATGGTTTGGGGTGAAAATGTTGTCTTGGATTGCAAGATATTTTTAATAACGGAATGGATACATCCGCTGATCTATTAATAACTTTTATAAATTTATTATAAGATGTTTGAATGCTAGACTGTGGATTAAAAGAAATTAAATGAGTTTCAATATACTTAGAATATAAACCCCAATTTGCCAACTTAAAGTTACGTTTCTTTTTAAAAACTGGAGGATATTTACAATTATATTTTATTTTTATAAAGAGATGATCGCTTCCCAAGTTTTCATTTAAGACTTTCCACTCAAAACCCAGGGCTATATCACTAGAGACAAATGTTATGTCTGGAGATGACCTCTGCATATTATTATTAACACACTTAATCCTAGTATATTCACCATTATTTAAAGAAATGTAGCCTGCTTCTACTGCAGCATCGTGAATTTGTCTACCTCTGGTATCTGTTTTATGCGACCAATTCGTGTGATGTGCATTAAAATCACCTGCTATCACACAATTTGTAGAAAATTGCGAAAAAATATACTCCCAGTCAGATAGAGTAGTATTAACCGACGATGGACAATAAACTAAAATCAGATGTCTAATTTTACCGCAGTTTAATAATTGAATACATTTAATTTCTATACCTAAATTATTAATGAGTAAAGGATATTCTTGAACCATAATTGTTTTATCTATTATGAAGGCTACACCTCCATATGAGTCCTCTCTATCTTTTCTCAATACATTGTAACCGCTAATATTAAAGTGTGACTCTGTATCCAACCACGTCTCACAAATAAATGCTACATGAACTTTTTCTTGCAGTAGTAAAAGTTCTAATTCTATACGTTTATTTTTGACACTTTGTGCGTTCCACTGCAAAAAACTCAATGTAAATTTTTGATTTTGACTATCGTCACCCATCAAATAAACACGAAAGAAGATTTTTACATACGTCTCCACTTTTTACAAATATTTTAATTAATTGCCAAAATTCTTGTACTATCAAATGCCATATTAATTCGAATTTAGTTTCTAAGTTATTGTTAGAACGTACTATATTAATTACCTTCTTAAAGACATGTGATAAACTCTTATAACATCTATTATTTTTTTCCTTACTTTGATCATCCCGAGCTTCAAGTACAGTAGGCTGACGTTTCAGAGATTGAAATTTTCTTCCTTTTGATGTTCTTTTCTTATTTCTTAGTTTAGTTATATTACCTTCTTTCTCGGTCTCAGTACATTCACTCCTATGTTCATCGCCCTCTTCTTCTGTAGACATATTATGATGAATATCTGCTTCTACAACAATATCTCTGTAAGACCTTTTATCTTTTTGCGTATTTGTTAAATTAGTTTGCTGAGATGTTTGACTTTCAATCTGTACAATTTTTTCTGGCCTAATATTTTCAACTTCTTTTTTAGAATTATAAATGTTTAAAGCGTTCCGATAAGTACAATTTCTTTCTGTCATAATATCTCTGATAGCTTTTTCTTTAACAAAAATAGGACATTTTTTAAATAATGCCATATGCGGCCCTTTACAGTTTACACATCTAAAGTTTACTGTTTCACAATTAATATGATTATCCCCACATTTAGGACATATAGGTTTTTTGGTGGGACAAGAGCGGGATAGATGGCCAAACTTCCAACAAATAGAACATTGGGAGACCGGAAAGGTATATTTCTCCACTTTGAATCTGCAACCGAATCCATACACAAATGAGGGTAGACAACAATTTTTAAAAGCCAAACGAATCGTTTCCGAATTCACCCATTCTTTTTGATCATTTAATCGTTTAAGTCTTCGTACTGATACTATCTCGTACTCCGATTTTAAATTTTTAATAATTTCTTCTTCTCCCTCTTCTAAATCTACTTGTCTGACAATTCCATAGGACAATGTAATTTCATCTGCAGGCTGAATTCTATATCCTAAATTTTTAAATTTTTCGCATCCAATTAACATTTTGGCACTTTCTTGAGTGTCAAAAATTATTATGATTTTATACGGATTCTTATATATTATTCTATTTATGCCTGTAATATTTTCTGACCTCAAAAGCTTTGCCATACCAAATTGTTTCGGTAAAATATCTTTCGATGTTATACAAATTCTATATTCTGCTGTACCACCAGAATTTGTAGTAGAATAACTTCTTGCAAGTCTTTTCGGCCCTTTTTGAACTGTAACAAATCCCTCCTCGTCTTCCATAGAACCTTCCTCACGACCTCTCTTTTCTAAAACTCGTTGCTCATTCTGATTTCGATTTAAATTACTCACTTCACAAGCTGGTTGCACAATATCTAATACTTGTTGCACTGATGCTTCCTCTGACATATTACTACTAGTGTCACAAAAGTCTAGGGTTTCTTCCAAGAAAGCCATGACAAAACATGGTTTTTAAAATGTGGGTAGATTGATAAAATAACGCGTAATCGTAATATATAGACGTTGAAATCGTGCGCTCGCCACAACAGTCTGCGCTCAACTGTTCTTAAATATTGTATTGCATGATATTAAAAACTTATTTCTGATTTATAAGTAAGTGCTGTAGCCCATGAAATATGTATGAAACTCCGTGTTTCTGTTGACAAAATCCAACCAATTATTATAATTTATGCATGAATATAAACATTATATCGTTAAATATATAAATTGTTTTATTAGTTTACATACGTAGGAAAGGAAATTACAATAGCATGACATGAAGATCAATTATAACATATTAAAAAAGACCTTTTTTTTACTACTAAACAAGACATGCTCTATAAACCAATTCGTAGCAACTTTGTAACGCAAGGACGGACGTCTGTCGTAAATTATTCGTATTGTATGTTTAGTGCGGTGATAATGTTTGCGTTTTCGCGTTTATTGCTTATTTAGCACGTGACATTAGGCCTCTTTACGACGAGCTTAAAGCACTTTGAATTACTTCATCAAGCACACTTTGCTCATACGTGAAGTTATCAAATCAATGATATTATGTTGTTAAAAATCATTAAATTAAATTAATATAAATCATTGTATTTCAATACTAGTCAATGTTTACATTGACATGTATGTATGTTTACATTATGTTTTGTTGTTTCATAAAATGTTTGTTAATGGTTCTAGTGTCCTTTTTAGGGTTCCGTAGTCAAAACTCCGAAGTCCTTAACACTAGAAAGCTGAAATTCGGCATGAGTATACATATGAATCACGCCGAGAAAGTCGTACAA
>DVXP01004821.1:0-10037 GCA_018235645.1 Junonia grisea
TATCCCCTCCGCACGCTGTAATATGACTTAAAAATAAAAATATATCACAACTAAATATAATGCTTTTTTAAATATATTTTAAACATAAATAGCTCCAACGTGGGCGTCACAGCCTGTTCTTAGTTGACGTCGCTAAGCCGCGGATCTGGCTCATTATTGTTGGGGACCGTCCGACTTTAACTCGAGTTTAATATTAGCTGCCTTGATTCAGATTATGCTCGTAATACCGGACGATTCATAGTAGTGGGCGTTTTTAATGTGAGACCGTACCGGCGGTACATAAAGAGAATATAAATGAAAAAAAAAGGAATATTTCATTTTATTCATTTGTTGTGCACTCGCCCGTTTTTATTAGGCAAGTTTCTTTATGTGGGGTTGTCTGGAAGAGATCACTACTGATAGTGATAAGGCCGCCCTTTACATGCTCTTAATTGTATTAACTCTTGCTTTATTTTTTATTGTTTTCTTTCTTTTATGTGTGCAATAAAGATTTTTATTATTATTATTATTATTATTGAATATAGTGCCTTATGTATAAGATGTTGTATTGCTATATTTATTAGACTTTCTTACTTGAAACCAGGGAAGTGTGCTTTGTGCCACATTTTTTTAAAGGTCTAAAATGTTTGTAAATATAATTTATCATTAATTAAGGACTACATAAATTATTTATTAATACTACTCGACTCGTTAATTCAATTCCCGTTCATAAAATGTAAGTATGTGTACGGGTCATGGACATAGAGTTTGTGTTGCTGTAAGTGTTTGATTTTTGTTATCCGTTTCCTGAAGTAAGGGATGCTAAGAGTCGCTGTGGCCCATGTCGTGATAATTCTTGTCTACTATGTTTATTTATTATTATTTTTTTAGTTAAAACAAAAACTTTTCGAGCTGTATGCTGTACCTAAATGATAAAAATAACACGTGATCACAGTTTTTTTTAATCCTGAATATTGTATATATTTGAAATATTTACATTAATATAATCTACGTAAAAATACAAACAGCCAAGTATTATTTTATTAAAAACTCGGTGAATGTACACACAACTTAATCACGTTCCAAAAAATTCAAAGTTTAAAAGAGAAGGTTTAATAAAGGCGATTGTTTTTAAGTAGTACAGCCAAGTTCATTACGTTTTTATTAGATTTGGTTGTGTAATGAGATCAAACAATGATTACCGTGACGAGACGTTGGACTTTTCATAAGTTCAATTGAATGGAAAAAATCGCCCGGACTAATCACGGACGCGACGCTTGGACGGTTTTATGCAGTCTTTGTGCTTAATCGATATTGTAACTTATAGTACAATACATAAATAAAATTATTCGTATTTTAATTTTTTTTATATATGTTATGCTCAAAGATCGAAAGCGTTCAATTGTTTAAATGGCCCAAATCGCGAAATTCGCGTTATGGGCCATTTAAAAATAACCACGACGCGTTGTGGTAATCTCAGATTTTGAAATAGCGAAATTGTGTCTTCGCTGACATCCTATTTAACCATACGGCTAGGTTGTAACTTGTCAATACTGTAATGAAATATAGCTTAGAAGAATACGCAGATAGGTAGAAAAAGAAGCGTGGTTGATTATTTTATAATTTTGTGCAATTTAAATACATACCTATTTAATTTTTGTGTTCGAGTACTTAACCTTGATGTAAAATTTAGTTTACGACTTTTAAAAGACTTTTTAAAAGATGTACCTACCTATGTATCGAAAAACGTTGATCTGAAAATGGTACCTTGTATAATTTTATTTATAATCTTAAGAAATGTATGAAAAGTATTATTTGTAAAAGAATATTCCACAATAAACATAATGTAACATATGAACATAATAACTAGACTATAAAACCTCTTGGCTCTCTCTCGTATAACACGACCGCCAACAATTAAGGTTGAATTAAGAAAAAAGGAAATTTTTATTCATGAAAGAAGAACGTTTCATCGGAGATCGGTAATTTGTTCAAATTTTATTTTAAAATTTTCTCCGATGTCCGTTTAATGGACTACTCCAATGATCACCGCCTGTTGGTTCTGACTTTCTGATTGAATTGTTAAAACTTGGAATACGATTAAACGTAATTCTTTATCAATAATTAATTTGGCTTTTTAATATAATTGAACATGGGGGCATCGAAGGCTCGGGTCAGGCCAGGTCAGTGTGTAGATGGTGTTGTTTACCATTTTGCCTAGACTTATGAAGATTCATTGCCACGCAGTCCTAGGAATATAATGTGTACCTACATATACAAATATTTTGCCAGAGAAGGGATCGAACCTGTAACCGATAGTGTTGGAGCTACATTGTACCTACATGTAAACTGACGACTCGCAAGAGCTCCCACGGCGAACTCGAATAAAAAATTCGTTGACTTGACTAAACAAAAGATGGATACTAAAGCAGACGTCATTTAATTATCTGGACTTTATTATTAGGTATGCATTAATAGCTAACGTTATTCATAAAATTGTAATTCAGACAAAACTGATGAAACATATTCCAAAATATTGATACAAAACCTAGGCCATCGCTAAATATAACACTAAAAAATGTTTACAATTCATGTAATATAGATAATATGATTCCTTAAATAACGCAGACATCACCTGACGTTACAAGAAAAAAATAAGTGTGAGGGATCGCATTAGACTGTTATCAGTTCTCATTAGATAAGTACGGCGACATCCCGGAACCGGCGAGCAAACACACTTATCTGAAGGAAAAAGCCGACGCAGGGCGATATTTCGTGTTATTTATGTAAAATATTTTATAATATCCACGTTGTGTGATAGAAATATCGTTATTTCTAAATTTTATTTGACTAACTTTTATGTGATATTATGATATAATTATGTATGTGCATTCCAAGTTTAGCGCCTCGAGTTCGATTATAATAATAAGTAGTAGGTATATATACTTTTAAGTTCTTTAGGGTAATAAAATCTTTATTAAGGTAACAAAGGTTAAAAACATTTTCTAAATAAATAATTTAAATTATAAGTAATATTTTTACAGGCGGTTTTGTTTAGGAACTAACTTCTAAATAAAGTTTTATATTCTTTGTCATCGACAATGTCCAAAGTTTTTATGGTTATAGGTAACGTAGGACAGGACCTAAATAAAATCTCTCTAGCCTATACCTCAATACAAGAAAATAGAGGTACTTAGATCATTAAAACTAAATTTTAATTATTATACGCATGTGTTCATTTGGTTATCAAAATGATAATATTTACATAATTCGTAATATTCATAATATTAATAGTACGTAGTAATTTATGTCAAATGACCTAATTGAATAAATATTAAAACTTATCTAGTTTTCGCTACAGAATTTCGTCAGAAGAATAAATATAAAAATAGAACAGCCAGCTTATTAACCAAAGGGTTTTCCAAAAATCGATAGGTATAATAATAATAATTAATTCAAAATAGACTATTATAATTAATTCCAAGTGTATCTACTATACTCTTTACGAAGATTTTTAATTCGAGTCAGTAAAATGGCATTTCCAGTGTTGCAGGTTTTTATTCTCAAATAAATAGTGACGTAGTAGAATCAAGATTTTACGTGTCATTTTATTGACTCGAATTAAAAATCTTGGTATAGAGTATAGTAGATACACTTGGAATTAATTATAATAGTCTATTTTGAATTAATTATTATTATTATTATTGTACTACAACGCGATAACGCGAGTTCAACCTTATTAATTCTTTTGATGCTATAAGTGAAGAGTCAAAAATGCTACATTCTCATAGTTGGATTCTGATTAAATGTAAACTTCTCTCTTCTTCTTCTTTACTGTCAATGTGGGACATGTTTTTAAAGCGGTGTTCTTAAATAATAAACATGGTCTATTTCAGGTACTCAAGGTTCAAACAAACATGGTCTATTTAAGGTTCAATTTAATACTCGTATAATTTCTATTAAATAAATATTATAATTTTATAGCTCTATATAATAATATCACATTATAGAACTAGTAATTAGTAATGACAGTCCTAGTAAAACACTTACGATAATTTGGGTTGAGGCTAATGTAGGCATGATGACAAATTCTGATAACCTTTCCTTACTTATATATGATATAGTACATAAGGCTGTATATAATACATGAAACACGTTGAGGTCGGCCTCATCGTGAGGCGTTCCGCGTCATTGCCTGCCGCCATCTTATGCTTGCTGGTACAGATAGAAGAAAAATACAATATTTATCTTTTAATATTTCAGGGTAACGAAAATCAAAAATATTTTAAATTGCGTTATAATTTTTCAAATGGATATCAAGAGAAACACGTTCTTAATTCGACGTCTATACTTTTAAAGTCAAGACTTCGTTGTGATACTGGTCATAAAACTGATTTTGAATATTATTTTTAAATAGAAAAGCATATACCTACTTTTTAATTATTTTAGTCAGAATAATAATTTAATTTCAACCTACTTTTTCCGTCGGTACATCGTTTATCAGGCCAAATATTTTCGAAATCGTCCGCGAGCCGGTTTCGGAGTTATTTCGTTTCGTCGCTTGCCATCTCAGTTGAATAAACAAAGACAAGTGTACGCTTCAAGGAAACGACGATTCGGTAAATGGCGTTTTTCGGTATTCGCTGATGATTTTAAAAATTTATATTTCGTTATAACGAGAATGAGGACAAAATATTGGTAAATCACCCGATTGATCAACCATCGTAACTCATAACATTTATTTGGCAAATATTCTAGTCTAAAAAGTTACTTACCCTCTGGGTTGCGGAGGTTAGACAGCAATCGCGCTGCGTAAAGATCAGTATCAAAACATAGGCTGGAATATGGTTAAGCCCAGGAAAAATGCTAGGAAGATAATGATGATATAAAACGTGTTTCCGTTCAATTTAGTTTAAAATCGCACAAACATACGTAACACAGCCTGTACACATCCCACTGCTGGGCATAGGCCTCTTCTCCTTTTAGGGAGAAGGTATGAAGCTTAATCCACCACGCTGCTCCACTGCGGGTTGGTGGATATACATGTGTCAGTATTTCTTCCGGCACATGCAGGTTTTCTCACGGTGTTTTCCTTCACCGCCGAGCTCGAGATGAATTTAAACAAAAATTTAGCACTTGAAAATCCAGCGGTACTAGCCAGGGTTTGAACCCGTGATCTTTGTTTAAGATTAACGTGTTCGCACCACTAGGCCATCTCGGCTCATTTTGAAATTCAATTTGAAAGAACTTCTATGTAAAGTAAATAAAATTGCGCTTCTTTTTAAGTCGATTCATTTTCTATAATAATTTCGAGTTACTTAAATAAAACAGTTAGTTGAAAAGCACAATGTCGAATTATCAATTAAAATGCATGATACACTATTTTCTTAACTCCATTGAACCGTTACTTTACGAATACTTGTGATTATACGAATAGGTACTTTAAAATATTTCCGTTGTACGTTACACTCGAAATACTATGAATATATTAAATTACGTTAATTTATTGAATGTTAATTGTTAAATAAAATGACCATATTAATTTTGTTATGTTATTATGTAAGTATCAGCCTTTTTAAGATTAACTAGAAATATTATAGATATTTATTTAATTCATTTCTTGCGAAGAAAACGATCACGTATCGAACATTTCAACTCATTTATTAGATTTTAAATTTAATCGCTTTAACATTATAATTTGATCCTTACATAAGACTAAGAATATTATTAGCTATTTTTAAGCATGATTATAATCAAAACAGGTTATTTTATAAATAGCACAGATATCACAATAAAAACGTTAACAAGTCACCAGCTAGATTATAAATAAAATTTAAAATAAATTCCACAAGATAAAACAGCGAATATATTGAGATAAGAACTAAGACTTTGTAATTATTTCATAATTTCCTAAATCACACTTATCTCTTGGTAGCGAGTGACGTCACACTTCCCACATGCATCCAACACTGCACATAATACCAAAAAACGACAAATACAATCTAATTTTCACCTTAATGTTAAAGTTAATTAGGTCCAAAATCCCATTAAGAGTTCGCCACGCGTCGATTGCGACACCACTTACTCTGTAACTTCATTTTCCAATACAATATTAACCAAATTTTAACGTTATCCAAACATTATAAGGTCCAGATCACATCATCGAAGATCACCAGTACAGCCTACGTTCTATTAGGCAATTACGTTTCACCCGACGAAATTGTGAAGACGTCGAAACGTTGTGTGTCGTGTGTAGTTAACGGATTTTTAATTTAGTCGGTTTGTATGACATTGTGAGGCTGTAGGTGGTTGTTTAATATTATATTCGGCCGAGCGGGGGCGACATCTTCATAATGCAATCGTGTCAAAGGCGAATGTTAGTCTGTAGGATGTTTTACTTTTATAACGAACGTGTTAATTGTTGTGATGAAACTATGGCCTATACGATAAGTACATTATGTATTGGTTTAGCAATATATTTTATATGGCAAATATCGATTCTCAATTTAGCACACTATGTAATTTTCTAACGCACTAGTTGCAACTGCTAGATTGTATTCTAGTAACATATAGCTAGCAGTTGCAGCTCTACCGCGGAATACTTTGAGCGTTCCAGAACTTTCCATTATCAGAATTATCGTAACAAAGCTGAATCTTGAAATTTGTCAATTTATTAGAATTCCGAACCCAAAAGATGCCGTTACTAATTACTACGAAACGTCCTGAGTCTTTCCTATCCATCCATCTCAACCTATATATCAGTAAGCTGTATCTTTAAAAGGTAGAAACGCAGTGATTGGTTTTATATTAATTGTTGTTCATCGTCGACGTCGTCAGCCAATCGAAGTCCACTGCTGGTCCAAGGCCTCCCCAAGTTTGAGCCAAACATCCCGCTCCTCTGCAACCTCTCATCCAGCTCGCTCCAACAACCTTGCGTATGTCATCAGTCCAGCGGACCGAAGGGCTACACTGCCTTTGCCAAGACGCTTTTAAATACTTTTGTAATATTTTATACTGGTAGAACGCTCCGACTTTGCAAGGCCATTCCTAAATTTTTGAAAATTGAATATAGCCTATGTTCAACGGAGATAGTGTAGCTTCCCAACAGTGAAAGAATTTTTCAAATAGGTCCAGTAGTTTCGGAGCCTATACATTTCAAACAGACAATCAAATCTTTCTAAAATTTTAGCATAGAAAATTTAATATCACACCAATGGTATGGAACTTAGTGCCACTCGCACTTGGCCGGTTCGTATCAAAGCAGCCGGTGGTCGTGGCACGTGCCGGCCCACGTGCGACTTTCTTCCGATACCTCCAATGACCCCCCTTCGACCTCAATACTATATGTGGGGGCTAAACTGTTGCTAAGCTATCATACCAGCTTTATTAATTAAAAAAAATAATTATACAACTCCACAAGATTATAAAAACGTTGACTAAATTAACATAATCGAATTATGGATATTTTATTGATAGAAATCTTGATAATTAGTTTGTTATTTTAAAACGTTAAGCTAGATGAAAACCGCCGAAAATTCCTCGTCATTTCATTCCTTAATTGATAGGAAAGATACTTAAAAGTTTTACGAAAATTCATCTCATTCTTTGTTTAATCACTTGACTCTAAACTTAACTTCATTATGATAAAAAAACTTATTATATGATATTATTATGAGGCGTTCAATATTTTTAGTCTATGCCAAGCTGGTCGGGACCGCTGCGCCTACGCAGGTCGTACGCGTGGCACCGTCAGTATCGAAACCAACGATATTATTGCGCATCATGCATTGTATTCATTACATTATAGAATATAAACAAACATAATGTTATAATCCTCTCATAAGAAAATTGAAACTTACTAAGTTACGATCCTTTAGTTAGCATCTCTGCTCGTAAAAACACTTCAGGGATTATAAAAATTGAGTCTCCAAAGAGGTGAAACATGTTAACCAAACGTCATGAGCTAGATTGTGAGCCTAAATACATTAGTTTCTTTTCGTGAAATGGAGAAATTGTTTGAAAATTACTTTACACCACCTAAAAATGCAGGAATATTTCAAAAATAAGTTTTTAAGAGAGCACGGCAGTTACGACTTTTTAATATTTAATATCTCCGACTACATTTACTTAGATTTATAGTAAAAGAAAAAATCACGCTCATTATGCAACTGGAGCTAAGATTTTGTGTGACAAATACGTTACTTGCCAACAGATAATAAGTAAATAACGCAAAAAATTTAATTTGTGTTTTAATGTTTCATACAGAATCAGGGCTAAGATTTAGCATTTACCGAGATTGTATCCTAATCAAACCCTGCAATTATTGTGGAATTTCTTGTTTACATTCTGTATATATTGAAATGTATTTAATGCTTTAATTTTAGTTATTACCGGTCTGTTATCAGTGTTCTTGAATCTGGTCTAAATTCCAATTTTATAAATATTAATTAACAAGTAAATCTAGTTTGATTACGATGAGAATAATTATGAACGTAGCAATGGCTAACTTAATTAGAATTTATTTTAATAAAACAGGTACGAGCGTTATTTTATAAAACAAATATTTAGTGACAAATGCCTATCTATTTGTAGAGTAGGTAACTTCTTCTTCCTAGAATTTTTCCCGGACTTAACCAGGGTCTGATTTATTCTAGCCTAAGTTTTAACAGGTTACTGATTTTTGCGCAGAGCGATTGCCGTCTGACCTCCGCAACCCGGAGGGCAAGCCAGCAACCATGTAGACTAGAATATTACCTACGTTATTGATAAATACAGGGACCGACGGCTTTACGTGCTCTCCGAGGCACGGTGGATAGACCCACAAGGACCGGACCTAGAAACGAATGTTTATATAAATACAAACTTCCGCCCCGAGCGGGAATCGACTCCGCGACCGCGCGCGTTAATAGCACATTCAGCACCACTACACCAGAGTGGTTGTCTTGTAGAGTAGGTAACTATTCCGTCAATAACTTATTTCGGGTGTACACGCATAAAAAATAAAAACATAATTAATCGTATGCAAATTCTACAACTATAATACAATCCTTAATGTAAGAAAAAAATAACAGCGTTATTCGAATCAAAATAGGTACTTGGTAACTGCGTTGTTCCCGTAGACTTAATACACAATACACACTGCCATATTTACATAAGCGAATACTATTGACGTATAGGAGGCACAAGGAGGCCCTTGTCCACATGTCCTTGGCTTAAAGTCGGATGTTTTGAACAAACTTTTAATATGGGGCGGAAAGCGAAGGTCGACAAACAGTAGATAAAACCTGATAACATCCTATCGATGTATCTATGGAGCAGAGATTTTGGAGATGTTCGGCGTTTTTAGTAATGTGGAACTTGGTTGTATTAATGGTTATTTTTGTAGCACATATTCGTAACTATAGTGGTAAATTTTCGGAACGTACAAGGATATGGGGTAGGTTGGAAGGATTAAACAACTTTGGTATTGAAGGAAATATAAAAATAGAAAGACTTTAAAAAATTGCTGCCCCTAGCTATCTTGACTTACGGGAGGACGAGGGGAGGGGCAGTGGACGTGCTGCGAAAACGATCCCGCAGCCTCTCATCTCCATCGCAGGGGTTTTTAGTGAGTACAATCTCACATAACCCGACATCCCCCCAGGAGTCGGGTATCTATGAAGATTTTCCCTGCGTCAACAAAAAAAAAACTTGACTTAAAAATTCGAAAAAAAATTGTTGAGCTTTAAATCTTGTATGACATACATATAGCATTTATTATTTTTTTAGAAGAGAATACCAACAAAACAATAATCAAAATAGATTCACAAACAGCTGCATAAACGTAAAAAATAGTCCAAATGCAATTTCTGCAAGCCAGTAAATAACATCAATAACTGACATCTCGCAAGGACAGGTAACCATTCTCGATGTATTTATGCTAAAAGAATCAACACGCGGAACACGTGACAAACTGACAGTTTCCAAAAGAAAAATGACACCTGGATATACGTAAATACAGGATATTAGCATAAATTGAAAATTGTAGAATAATATTTTTTTTCTATCTATTCTATTTT
>DVXP01004822.1:0-10037 GCA_018235645.1 Junonia grisea
CCGTGATATCACTCCGGTCGAGCCGGCCCATTTGTGCAAATGCATGGCTCTCCCACGGTAAAAAACGGTCACTTAAGTCTATAGTTGACAGATTTGTAAATCAGCCTTTGCCTACATATCTATGCCTTCACATACAGTCATCAAAATCGGAACGGTAATCACTGCTAGCGATCGACCACAGACATTACAGACATCTGTCTGTGGTCTAGACAGATGTTTGTGGTCGATTGATAGCGGGAAAACTCATTTTATTATGGTGTTACTTGCTAAAATTTTGCCTAAAGATTGCGATTAATGACTTAAATGTAAATTAGCTTAACGTATTAATATAAATTTTGGTAAATGTTTAATTTAATAAAAAAATTTAATAAATAATTTAATAAATGTTTAGTTTAATTTAAATGACTTAATTTAATTTTAATGTATGTAGCAATATGTCAAGTTGTAGTCAGTATAGTAAGTTTTAATTAATAAAAAACACTAAAACACTTGAAAACTACATAAACAAATATTAAAACGCGTATGTTAAATTTAATTAAATAGCTTGCCGTTTGCAGGTAAGTTGGCAAGTCAACACAATACGGAATTATATGGATATTGGAAAAGTTGAGCATAGAGAAAACATATAAATTTATTTGCTGTCGGCTTAAGTAAGTTATGAAAATTAATCTTTAGGAAATCGTTGGCTATTATACCTAACGCAACTCAGTTACAGCAACTCTGTATTACTATAGTAAAAGTCAAAATTTATTAATGGCAACTTTGTTCTATAATTATTGTGGTATAGCCTACTTATAGCATCCAGATGTGTACAAGAAGACTGGGGCAGTATCACACTCAGTTAAAAAATAAGGAGCTAATTTTAATAAGTAATAAATTTTGACACAAAAATATACGCCTCTAAAACGGTCGTAGAAATGGTGATATTATTAAGTCGTTTTATTATGAATAATACTTAAATAATTCTGAAAATAAGTTAAAAAATAAGCTTCTATAAAAACTTTGAGTTAATACTACTAATGGTTAGTTTTCTCGTATCTTATTTCTATTTCTGACAAAGGAATTAAGTTAATAATTATCTACATTTCCAAACGAATGGCAATAAACATCTCGGCTTGGCAAAGCAGATCAGAGGATACAAATGAGTGCATCTCTTTGAAAGCTTTCGCGCCAACGGAGCGGAACGTTTCCACGAATACAAATAATAAATATACATCAAATGCTGCTAAGCCAATATAGCCAATATTAATATGGGTGATTAACTAAAATTGTGATGAGAATATGAGTTTCGTTATGCTTTCACACCTCAAATTATTTACCGATTGAAGTGCGTGGTTGTGGTAAAATTAAAATAAACCTATGTAATAATTTAAACTGTTTTATTTCTTGACAAAAGAGAAAGTATGACAAAAGATAATAAAAAAAACTAATTGGAATGCATTCCATTTTACTAACACCAACCATGAAACCAATCAACTTAAAATTTTCCAGGTAGGTGCAAAGAAGAAAGTACTTTATTTTCGGGATGAAATATGTACCTACTATTACTGAAAGATAAAGAACTGCTTAAACTTTGAGGGCAGACGTGAATCCAGGATCTCATGATAGTAGTAACACACATGACTCTACAGTAAATCTCAAACGCAGTAAAAATGTTTTTTTTTTTTATTATTTCTTTTTTATGACTGTAGTTAAGCGTACAACACATAATTTATTAAGAATGCTGAATTGTAAAAAAATAATTATCTTGTATGGTGCACAAATTACGCTACCATTAAATAAAAACGGTAAGCACCCACCATGAGTTTCATGGGACGAGAAAACCCCAAACATTTACTCGCTGAAAAATGTCAATGCTAAATGTTAGCCAGTGCATTGGATTGTTCGAAACACAAACCCTTAGAAATACATTTCCACAAACAAGAATAAAGGCATAACAAACTTTGGTTTTGACATTTCACGATAGAATAACAGCGGAGCTTCTATTGTTGTACAGTTTAATAGACAATGGACTAGTGGCGAGAATAATAGTTTTAATGGGACAAACAATGTTAAATGTGTTAACTGGCAGAATCATAAGTCACTTTTAGTGAATAAAACTTTGAATGAAATGTTCGAATGTTAGACAAATAAATATTAGGCTGTACAGTAATATATCAAAAAGAGAAGTATATTTTATTCGAAAATTATATTTTAATTATTATGTTCATGGCAAATTGTTGAAATAATTGTATTTGCTGTATTCACAAGTTAAATTTCACTTAATAATATTATTGTTTGTTTCTGTTCGTTCATCCGTAAGCTTGGTATTGAACCCGCATAAATTTGTAAAATAAAATCGGTAATTATATTCGCCTTTCATAAAAATGTATAAAAAGTTCAAATTCGTAAGCCATACAAACATTAACATTACATAGTATAATAACAATATTCTGTCTCATAAAAATCATACAAAAACAAAACAAATCAACAATTTTTTCGCAACATTCAATATATAAAATTAGAAAACGTCCCACAAACATCCACAAAGAAATGAACCGGAATACTAATGGCAACCCTGACGACGATAAACGTCTTATTACAACGCTTGAATAGTAAAATAACAGTGTAATTTGTTTGCTCTACAAGACCCAACGTTTGATAATTTTGAATATTCTGAGAGACTTCATAACGCGCACGTGCAAAGTGTCTTTTTAACTGGGAAGTAATAACAACATGAAGTTAATTGGGCATTGAAATTTTGCCGCGACAATTAAGGTTGACACTTACATATGTATATAGAATGTACGAGTATCCCAATAAAATTGTAAATTTTTACAAGACCTCTAAAATTGTCTGACAATTTTGAGTATTCTGAGAGACTTCATAACGCACGTGCAAAGTAAAATGACTTTTTAACTGGAAAGTAATAAAAATATCAAATTAATTGGGCATTAAACTTTTGCCTTGACAATTAATGTAGCATTACATAATATATAGAATGTACGAGTATCTCAATAAAATTGTATATTTTTACAAGAGCTCTAAATTGTCTAACATTTTAGAATATTCCGAGCGACTTCATAATGCGCACGTGCAAAGTAAAGTGTCTTTTTAACTGGGAAGTAATAAAAATATGAAGTTAATTGGACATTGAAATTTTGCCTCGACATTTAAGCTTTACTATATACATAATTATAATCTAGCAATATTAGAAAATTGTATGTTCTTTATACAAGAGATTCTAAGTGGTCTGAAAATGTTGAATTCTCCGAGCGTTTTTTAAGACGCAATGAAGTTTTACCTTCACACCTTCACAATTAGTAAAATGATAGATATATTTTTTAAGAGCTCTGAGCGCTATAAAAAATATATGGAGTTTATAAGGTATTGAATTTCAATAGTTAAGTTAACAAACAAAACTTTTGGTATATTTTTCGCGTAGAACTCTATCTTTTATCCAACCTCAAACGTTTTATAAATAAAGTCTGTATTCAATATCTATTAACTTCGTGATTTCTTAAGAGATGAAGTATTTCCTTCAAATTTGAACGTGTTCAAGCGTAAGTACAGGGTACACGTAATTGAACTAAAAAAATCTTAATCGGCTTACAATTGATAAAGATATCGAAAAACCCACAAAAGAAAAAAATCAGCCATATGATGATTTCCTTTATTGGAATCTATCAACTATTGTGTACAGAGTAGGTACAAATTGATTTGTAATGAGATATTATTATTTTTTCACGAGGTATGTTACAAATAGTATGTACTACTACTACTACTACATACCAGTACAAGTAGGTACGTGACAATACTATTTTCCTATCTTTTCAAGCAATTATGACTACCATCTTGTATTTTTTAAATAATGTCCGATGTAAACGTTTCTTAAGATCTAGTTTTATCCAGTCCGGCGTCTTAGTTTAAATTTATTTTTAAACTTCTCTAGCGCCTTGCGAGCGACTGAATTTCATATTTATAAAACTACATTTCTTATTTTTTTCTGTGTTCGTAGAAAAGCGTAGGTACAAGTATAACGTTTAATTTGTTAAGATGGTAATAATTAAATGTTAGATAGAGACTGTAATTAAAATTTTAACATAAATGTTAAAATGTTAATTTAATATTTTTAATAATAAAAGCGGACAAAGAGAATGTTGGGGGTAGCATGATATTAAATGGTCATGAAACCCATGCCGCCCATTGGCACATCGAAGGAGCCACAAATATAATAATAAATTAGTTTCTAGATGTATTAATTTTATTTTGTTTTGAATGTTTTACTTTTCCAATTTAACTTGTTCTATGTACAAATATTTAAATAATACCCGTTCTAGATTATATAGAAATGTAAGATAAAGCAAGAAAAGAAACGAAAGGCTTAGGCTTCTGGCACGCTCTTGCCGTATTAAACGCAAATTCTCTTCAATTTGGTATACCTACCTATGCGAGACCCTGATTCAGTATATCATCAGCTTAAGAATCGTGTTAAAAGCTTGCTATTTCCCAGTAAACATAAGAAATTACACGTTTGTTTACAGTTTGGTTTAATGTACAGAATTAGGCCATGACTTCTCTTCCATGCTGATGGCGGCCTTCGCATGAGTTTTTATTGAGTGCCAGGCGTCGCGTATCTATGAAGATTTACCCTGCGTTAACAAAAAAAACTGCCTCAACTGCTTGTTGCTAATTTGCTGTGAGTGTGATACCCGGTCGAGCTAGCATGTATACGAACTACAGTCAGTAATAGTAATAATTATAATTTATTTTGAAATTACTTAATAATCATTACGCTAATGAATCACGTCAAATTTTTACTTATATCGACTTCCTTTAAAACTTCTACTATAAATCATTCAACATCTATTCATAATGGTCTTAAAATAAGCGAAAAAGACAAAGTCGAACTTTTACATCTTAACTATTAAAAACTTTATTTAAATAATACCCGTTCCGACTTCCAATGTTCATTTCAAAGGCTTTGAGATCTCGAACCTCAGGCGTCTTTGTACCGATAACAATGTATATATAGAATAGAAGAACGTCTGTGTACTACAAGATTACTAGAAATATCGTGGCTAGAGGGAACTACAAAAACCGATAAAAAGGAAAAAGAAAATGTTTTTCTTTTTTTTTTAATCGTGTTTGTAGCTGTTTGTTCGATTCGAAATACTACGATTGTTATAAACGTGGAGAGTTTTAAGGATGGATTGATGTTAGTCTTTCACGTTAAAATTACAAATACATATACTTATAGCAGATAAAGCAAGTTTCTGGGATACATTTGGTTGGTTTAAAACCTGGCTAGAGCTTAAGGCTACTGTTAGTGGAACTATTTGGAATACACGATTGGGTGGTTGTCTAGTTACGGTTGTTGATGGCAAGACAGAGGACATAGCGATGTAGGGATAGAATATTGTATGGAGAACTGGAATAGAGACATGTATAATGAACAGTGGTTGTATTATTATTCCCTTTTGGACTGACTTTAACAGTTAATTTATTAAATATGAATTATTATTATAAAGTTAAGTACATATTATGTATTTCATTTTTTCTAGAGCCCATTTATGGCATGCTGAATTGCTGACTACAGCTGATACACCAACTGGCTCCACCTGGCCATTCGGACAGAAACCAACATCACATCAATACGCCTGTATATACAGAATTTAAAGAGCACTGTATTTTGAAGCGAATTCACACCGAAACCAAATATTCGCTAATGTTTGATCATCGACGGTCGCCCATAGCTCTGAATTAGCAGGACATTCCCGTCGATTCCTGAAGCGCTGAAACAACTAGGTTATTGGGCTTGCGATGGCTTATTGTTCTAGATTGCAGTATTGTTCTAGGTACGTGGACGATTTTCATGACGAGTAATATTTTCGAGTGATTATATTAGGGACTATATGTCCTAAAATTATTTGTTAAGTAAAATTTTTTGATGCATCAAAATTAATGTTCTATAGCAACGTCATCTTGAAGAGCATTTTTCGTTTCAATCACGTCAATTTAGCACATATTTCAAAAATTATATTTTCATTACTGAATTGTAGTTTTTTTTCCTACTACTGCTCTAACGCCAATTGGCTGCACCTGGGCAATCTGATAGAATCAGTTTCATTGGTAATACACCAGTATTTCCTACGGTATTAAAAGAGCACTTTATTTTGAAGCGAATTCATACTGAAACCAAATATTCGCTAATGTTTGATCATCGACGGTCGCCCATAGCTGTGAATTAGCAGGATATTGCCGTTAATTCCTGAAGCGCTCAAACAACTAGGTTATTGGGCTTGCGATGGCTTATTGTTCTAGATTGCAGTATTGTTCAGTACGTAAAAGATTTTTACGTGTTGTTTATCGAGTGCATTATTTCTTAAGGAAAGTTTTTGGTGCATCAAAATCAACGTTCTATAAGCCACCCTGAATATAATTTTTCGTTTCTGGACAATCGGACAGAAACCAGTATCACAGGACCAAAATTTATTTTGAAGTGAATTCGCACCGAAAACAAATTCGTATTCGCTAATATTTAAGAAAACGCTATCATCGACGATCGCCCATAGCTCTGCATTAGCAGGATATTCCCGTTAATTCCTGAAGCGTTGGAACAACTAGGTTATTGGGCTTGTTTTGCTAGCTTATTAATGTTTTCGAGTGCATATATTAGGCACTATATGTCCTAAAATTAGTTGTTAAGGAAGATTTTTTGGTGCATAAAAATTAATGTTCTATAGCAACGTCATCTTGAAGAGCATTTTTCGTTTCAATCACGTCAATTTAGCACAAATTTAAACCAAATTCGTACTCACTATATTTGATCATCGACGTAACCCATAGCTCTGCATTAGCAGGATATTCCCGTTTATTCCTGAAGCGCTATTGCTGTATTGTCCAGTACATGAATGATTTTTACGATGAGTAATATTTTCGAGTCCATATTTTATTATGTGCCCAAAAATTATTTCTGAAGGAAGATTTTAGGTGATGCTCATAAAATTAATGATCTATATATAGCTTTTTTGCTACAACTGCTCTAATGCCAATTGGCTTCACATGGACAATCAGATAGAAACCAGTATCACTGGTAACACACCAGTATTTCCTAAGCTATTAAAGAGCACTATATTTTGTAGCGAAATTCACGCCGAAACCAAATCCGTTTTCGCTAATATTTGATCATCGACGGCCCATAGCTCTGAATTAGCAGGATATTCCCGTCGATTCCTGAAGCGCTGAAACAACTAGGTTGTTGGGCTTGCAATTGCTTATTGTCCTAGATTGCAGTATTGTTCAGTACGTCGATGATTTTTACGACGAGTAATGTTTTCGAGTGCATATATTAGGTACTTACTAAATGTCCAAAAATGTTTCTGAAGGAAAATTTTTTGATGCGTCAAAATTAATGTTCTACTATAAAAACTAACGCGATATATATCCATGTTTTATTAAAATACGGCCCGCGTTCGCCTATCCTTGAAAAAGGCCGCCAGACGCGGTCGGAACTATAGTCGGACAAACCGACCCTTATTATGTGAGTATCCCGAATGATCCCGTGTTTTAATAAAACGAAAATTAATGTTCTATAGCAACGTCATCTTGAAGAACAATTTTCGTTTCAATAACGAAAAGTAGGCACTTATATCAAAAATTATATTTTCATCACAAAATGGCAGCTTTTTTGCTACTACAGTTCCAACGCCAATTGTCATAGGCACATCTAATAGACCAGTTTATGAAATTTTTTTAAAGAACACTGTTGTTTCCTGCGCTGAAACGATTAGGTTATTGGGTTTGCGATGGCTCATTGTCCTAGATTGCAGTATTGTTCTAGGTACGTTGATGCATAAGTTTCTTAGGAGATTAATGTTTGTGAGTGCATAGAGGTAAATCGGTTAATCTGTGTGTGTGTAGCCTGGGTTTTTGAAACGGCCAAAAATATAAATCGTATTTTTCTTCTAAGAAAATGTTGTACCTATTCTGGCGTACTTTATGCATTATTCTGTGTGTAGGATATATTAAATTTACACACTTTTAACTACACTTTCTAAATAGGTATTATATGAAATAAATAATAATCTATCATATTATCATAGTATCGATTTTTCATAGACTTAGAAGTAATGTTTGTTGTAGTTTCTCGTGCTATTTCTTTAATTCAAAAGCTTCTTCCTATTACTTAACTTAGATTATATTATATAAAGCTTATTCTAAATCTCTGCTAACACAAATCGTTATTCATATTAAATTGGTCAGCCGGCCCAATAAGATTCGATACTCGAGAGCTTTACGAAGCTCTAACAAGACAGGCCGAAGAGCTTTTACGGTCGATCGTATTTCACGACCACGGAGCGATCGCCGCCAATTGACTGGATTATTGGCCACAATGCGATAAATTGTGGTCGAGATATCTATGTATATATTTATTGGAGAATAATCTTTTATTTGATTGTATATACTTTTTATCTTCATGTTGCTTACAAGTGTAAATTTGAAAAATTTACAAAACCCCCGACATCGTATTCAATAGGATATGAGGATCTTAAACTCTTGGGAGATATTTTGTTATAAATTATATCTAATAATACACACACACAAACACATACATACATACACATACACACACACGCACGCGCGTGCGCGCATACGCATGCACATACATATTTTTTCGAGTTACTCTCAATAAGCCCTTTTATTTTTTTTGTAGGATAGGTGGCAAACGAGCTGACAGATCACCTGATGGTAAGTGAATGCTGCCGCCCATGAACATTTGCAACACCAGAGGAGCTACAAAATATTTATACCCATATTGTAGAAATGCATCAAAATAACTATTCCGCTATCTGGTATATAGTCCGCCATATTGGATCTAGAATGACGTCTCATTATTTTTCGAGTCACTTTCCAAAAGTCCTAACATTACATACACATATTGTAAAAATGCGTCAATATTAACTATGCTAGCTTGGATGATTCGCATATTGAATTTAGTATGATGTCATATTATTTTTCGACTTACCCTTAACAAACCCTTTTATTTGTTATCCTTATTGTAGAAATTCTATAAAATAACTATTCCGCTAGCTTTGATTGTCCGCCATATTCTCGAAACGGCTCGACCGATTTTGATATAATATGTCTAAGAACCACCGCTAGAAAACCCTCTTTCAAATAAAAAAAAAACTGGATTGAAATCGGTTCACCTGTTTAGGAGCTACGGTGCCACAGATAGACACACAGTAACACAGATATACAGACACACAGACAAACATAGCGGTCTAATTTATAACAGCCCTTTTTTTTGGTGGGGGGTAAAAATTCAGTTAAACTCAAATCAAATGTTTATCGTTTTAAAATTAAAAATTTCAAATTGCATATGCGAATACGCCATTGAATATAATCCGCTAGCTATTATTTATTACTAACTTTTACTAAACAGGTAAAAGGCCATTGTTAGAAGACATAACTAAAATAGACTTTACTAAGCACCAAGATAATCCCTAAAACGTAAAATGTTTGAAATTCATTCTCTTCGCTTCCACTAGCGACAGCAGACACTCGAGACTCAATTGCGATTCAGTTGAAAGTACTGAAATACCTACTAGCCGTATTACTATTCTATTCACTCACTTGTACATAATTTAGGTATTTATTCGTGCTATAATTTATACGCGAATGCATACAGTTAAGCCTGTTAAGTTTTTGTATTTTTTTATTCAAATGATATCATCTCTAGTATCTTGTTAATATCCCACTACTAGACTTAGATGGTAAGAAGATTTGTCCAATGCACTTATGTTACGTTATGTTATGTTTGTGGTTCTTAGATTCTTATTATATTTATGTAAACTGTATGTGGCTTGTATGTGGTCGATAGAATCGCCCATGAAACCTCCTTAGTTGAGTCATTTATTTTCTTTTTTACTATGTTTTACATGTCCATGTAGTATTGCCGATGTGTGAATTCTTATTTTATACTAGCAGACCGGCCCGGCTTCGCACGGTAATCCCCAACTTTTTGAAGATTTAATATAGCCTATGTTCACTGG